>OZ012736.1:425680126-425912700 GCA_963859935.3 Lathyrus sativus | reverse complement strand
GTACATTTGTTATTGTATATATACTTGTTTCCTTTTACTTTTTTTTTCAAGTGTTGATTAGGGAGGAATGATGAGAATTTCTTCTAGATTGGTTGCTATTTATATAAAAGTATCCAATGGAGATTCTCCTAAGTTTTGATGGTAATGGTAAGATGTTGAACATGTAAATGCAAGCAAGGTAAATTGCACCGCTTTATAGAATGTTAGAATGATTTAAGAATTTTGTGCTTTGTGCAAATGTGTATTTTTATTTCATTTTGCAACTTTGTTAGAATGCTTGTTTCACTTAGGTCCAAAAGGCACTGTGAGAAACCGTCGTTGTTTAGTATATGATAGGATGACTGATAGCTTTGTTTAATACATTTGATTCATGCTTAATCTTGTAATTATTTTGATTTTGTGGAAGCATTAAATATGATCAATGCATTTGTTGATATTGAGCATAACCATATCCCAACAAAGTAACTTACCCGTGAGTAGTGAGAATTTACTAACCCCTTTGAGCTTAATAGTTTAGATCCTAGTTTAGTGCTGAACTTGGTATTTATACATAATTTGAAAGATAGTTCATCATTGAAGTTTGTGGGATTCTAAAAAAAATTCGTGAACCTTTAAAATTTGTTCAAATTTATTTCCTTGCCATAAAAAGTAAGGAGCATTCACTTGAGTTTTGGTTGAATTCAAGTTGGGAGGAATGAAAAGAAAAATGGTAGGTTGCTAAAAACTTTGAAACTTTTCAAGCAAGCATTGAAAAAATGTGAATATGAATGTCAAAAACAAAAGAAAAAGAATGCTTATTTGAAAAAGAAAAATAGTGAATGAAATAATTGTGCAAAAGGAAGTTTGAGAAGGTTTGCAATAGAGAAAAGACAGTGGTGAATGAAGTTGTGATGTGTAAATAACTTGTATAGTGAATGCCTCTTTTGTATTGGTAACTTTGATTCAATGGCCTTTAGAAATGATCCTTCCATGTTTTCGTTTTTTATTGTTAGATGGATGTATACATTGGATTATTATTAGCATTGTTGTCAGGTGAGTGAAATCGCCCCGCGATTGCAAACACGTTAATTTCTTCATTCTTATTCTGAAGGCGATTGTTAGAGTGACTCAAGTATGAGAATTTAGTTGTTATTTAAAATATTGCATGATATTTGTTTAAGAACTAAATTCTTTATCATTGTTCGATTATATTAAACGGTGAACATTGCTTGTGCGCATTCTCGTGCTTGACCAAATCCTCTTATTTGAGAAAATCTCTCTTATTTGAATTTGAATCGTTAATCCTTTCTTGGTTGAATCCTATGTTTGAGAAAGTCCTCTTGTTTGAGTAAATTTCTATTGATTTCATCAGGGACATACTTTGCTTGAGTACAAGCAGAAATCTAGTTGGGGAGAGTTTCTTAAGTGAAAATTTTGACTTAAATTGAAACATCTTTCTTGGCATAGTTCAACTTAATTCTCATGTTTTAATGAATTTAATTCTTGTTCTTGTGTGATTCTTCAACATATTGCAAATACCTTTGGATTCTTTGATGTGTGTGTTATTGTGCAGGATATAGGCATAAAACATTAAAGATTAAGACACAAATGATTAGACAAGGAAGCCAAAGAAAAGAAGGGGAATCAACATGTTCATTGTGCGAACACCAGTGAGGTGAGACGAATGCTCAATGTGAGAGATCTTGGAGATGTACCAACGAACCATCTCAGATTAGAGGCAGTGGGAAAATGGCCCAAAGTTCGCTGGGAGAAGCTGTAGCGAAGCAGTTTGCTGTGCGAAGAAGTACTCACATTACGAACTCAGATATTTTCCAGGGGCGGTTTAACTGTTCAGAGGTACTTGAAGTGCCTAAACGTAGACCTTGCTGGGCGAACAAGACAAATTTTGTAATAATTATTTAAATATTTTTCTCACTTTTTAGAAATATAACTTGTAAGTTTCAAAATAGAACTTTATCTCTCTTCATTCTAAGCATATTCTAGAGAGAGAAACACAAACCCTAAGAGGGAGAAGGTAAGAGCTTCAATCTCTTGTTGCGTTTGGATGTAATCTTTTGATACCTTATGTATTTCATCTAATATATATTGTGAACTAGTTTTGATTCAATATTGATGTTGTCTTTGATTTCTTATGTGTGGGTCTTGAAAAAATCTTTTTCAAATCTTAGATCTTAGATATTCATCTATCAATGAGCAAACTTTTGACATAGTCTTGTAAGTTGATATTCACTTGTATATTCTATTTTATTGTGTTGATTAGTAGCATGAGTAGGATCAATACGGTATTATAAGGATGCGTGATAGTAGAGGTAATGAACTATGTTCAGATACATTTGGCTAATTAGTTGAATGCATGTAAAAAGGATTATGAAGCTGATATGGATGTTTTATATGAATCAATCATGAAGCTGATATGGATGTCATTTTTGTTTACCTGTTTATCTTTGATTTGAACCGCTATAGAAATATACTCTTCAGATCTGGATCTATGATGGTTATCTGTTAGGTTCTAGACTCTAGACATAGATTTAGGCTTAACATTTACTTAAGTATCAATTCTTAATGCTCTATGTTGTTGAGTTGTGTGAGACATCACCAATTAAATAACACGGTTGTTCTCTCAATGTTGCGTTAAACATAACCTCTTTTGTGGGTGATACGTGAGTGTTGCAACCTGAACGCAGATAGTCATAATGGCAACCAGCTGATTGATCATCCAATAAAGAACATCTGACATTGCTGCCAGTCATCTGTGTAACGCCACATACATTGAACCCATGGACCATATCAACATGCACTTGATCCTTTCCATTGTCCAAAACCAGATCAACATGCACTTGATCTTTTCACATCATCTAAATCCGAATCAACATGCACTTGATCCATTCACATCGTCTAATGATAGACAGGAAGAGACAATCCCGAAGGTTCACATCGTCTAATAATAGACAAGAAGAAACAATCCCGAAGGTTCACATCGTCTAATGATAGACAGGAAGAATGTCATATACGAATCTCGCATCGTCTAATGATAGACGAGAGGAAAATCATATCCAAATCTCGCATCGTCTAATGATAGACGAGAGGAAAATCATATCCAAATCTCGCATCGTCTAATGATAGATAAGAGGAAAATCATAGACCACGTCAATGAACCTCAAAACCACCCATCAAATTTCAGAATCCTTTCGTCCATAGGAATTGATGGAAAAACATCTTCAAAGGGGCCACATCATCAATAAGAACTGACAGGAAGAAAACCACCTTCAAAGAGCCATGTCATCAATAAGAATCAACAACTAGGAAATCCTAACATTCTTCAAAGAGTCTCGACATCAATAAGAATTGACAGCCAGAAAAACCCCTCTTGGAATGTCATCTCAACCAATAAACAGAAAGAAAACCATATCTGAAAGATCACCTTGAAACCTTCCAGCGTCTAAAGATAGACGGAGAGAAAACCATGTCCAAAACTCACATAGTCTAATGATAGACGGAGAGAAAACCTGCTGGGGAAGCACGTCGTCAATAGGAATTGGCGGAAAGAAAATCTGCTCAGGGAAACACATCGTCAATAGGGATTGACGGAAAGAAAGAAAAAAAACTGTCGACATCAGAGGACTGATGGACAAAGGAATTCTGCTTGGGGATGTCATCATCAGAGGACTGATGGACAAAGCATAACCGACGTATGATCTGAAACCTGAGTAAACCGTTGAGCTGTCTGAACAAAGCTACTGGATATATGCCCCTGTGCTGATTGTAGAGTGATTCATGTTGCCATGGAAGGCTGATAAAAAACTGGCCTATGCTTCACATGCATATGCGTATGTTTGAATATGACGTAATGCTCCATACGAAATGGAAACGCTACGGATTTGAGGATGAAGTGCAAAAATGATGCAAATATGATAACTATATGCAAAAATGCAGATGCAGGCTCAGGCTGCCGGGAAAAGCTGGATATGAAAGGACCACTCCAGCAAAATAAATGCTGAAGAGGTGAAACCAACTTCGCTAGGGATAACCAGATATGTCAAGTATGATTGAACTCTACTGGGGATAGCTTATACGTGCCACTGATGATTGGGCTTCTGCTTGGGGATAACAGGCAAAGATTTCCTGCGTAACATAGGGAATTGGATTTGGGTTATCTGTGAAGGGCCAGGTACGAATGCCGTTGGAAAATATCTTGTTTGAGATCAAAAGGTTTTCTGTTGAAGGGTCAAGGGATAGTAACACGACTTCCTGAAATTCGTCTTGAACTTGAAGATTAGCTAAACCATTTTGAGTAGTTTCGAGTAGCTCTGATGACACGGAGAGGAACAATTCCTTCGCTTCTGATTTGCCCCAGCCCGTGGGATCTCTGTGGGGATGTTGTTTGAATAGAAACTTGAAATTTTCATACCCTAATGGACTAAGATAGACTACCCTAGCACTTTGAACCTAGGAGAGGTGCTTCGGATCAAATGCCCCTTGAATAAGGAATAACTTCTTGGAATGGCTTGCCCCATTCTTGCAATGACTTTGCCCCTGATTGGCTGATTAGTGGAGTAAAATTTCGGGCTTCGAGAGATTTACCGAATCTCGACTTGATTGCCCCGGAATAACTGACTTTGGATGGTTGACTTCACTAGGGATCATTTGATATAGCTTGCCCCGGCTCATGGAGTATTCAGGCGTTCTGTATTTTATCCTGATCAGAATTTCCATTGTAGGAAACTTTCCTGCTGTCAAGCGCTTACTCGCAAGTAAAAACAGTTGTTTTGAATAAGATAATATTAATGCAATGTATATGACAGTTTTGAAATCTAATCCGTTCACTAGAAAAGGGAAAAATAATTTACGACACGTAATGAACAAATCATTTACCAGAGTATCGACATCAATACCAACATGGTAAGAAGAATCCTTTTAAGAGTCAGTTTCGACGCGATCTTTACCGAAGTATGCTTTCGAAACAAACCTGCTTCAATTAGGACTTTTTCAGGTTGTAACATGGTCAAGTTCAAGGTTTTGAAGGAAAGAATAAAGGCTCAAAATTTATTTTAACCCAACCCATTCTCTTTGATGTTCTCCGATCCTATATTCAGCTAATTCGACACCCCAAGTTAAGATTTAGGATTTTTTTGTTTTCAGAAAGAACTCCTACTACTAGGCTCGAAGGGGTTAACGAGGGATTATCATCCTTATATCTCCGGTGTTTTGGGATTTGAAACAATGCATGTACATCATCGGCAAGATTTTATTCAAAAGCATACAATTGGAAGCTTACGCGTCTTTCAATTTCGTCATCCTCCCCGGATTCTGCTTAACCAAGCATTGGGTATTTGTTCCCCAATCAGAGTGTTGCAGTTTATTTCTGCGGTTGGCAAATATCCGGGTTCTTTGGTATTCAACCGTCTTTTACCTTGATTGTTTGAAAGTCGTTCGCTTTTCATCCATTCAGGTCCAAGTCGCTTGAATAGGGGCAGCTGTTGTACCCCAAAATTTGCCCAACCTCTTCTTTACTTGGTTTATGTTTCATTTCATTGTTCTAGCATATTGCATTGCACATCATTTTGCATTTACAGGGGATCAGGAGAAGTGTGCTTAGCAAGAGAGGGATGTTCCAAAGGTTCTAAACCTAATCAAGAGGTTGTATTCAAGTCAACAAGGAGGTTATCATCATCAGAGACAAGTCAAAGCCCTTTGGATAAGCAGATAAGTGTATGTGGTTCACCTCCTGTCTAGGAGGCCATTTGAAGGTCATCTGAGGATCCCAAGTCCATGGTCATGAGGGGATATTGTCATTTAAGCTCATTGAGTGCCTTGAGGGTCATTGTGGAGCTCATCCAAGTGTTTGTGTTAAGTGTAAAAGGCTACAGCTGAAGTTGATGCATCTAGGGTTTCATCTGACAAATCCTCAATCAACTGTGCAATTGAAGGAGATTAAAACTAAATTCAAAGTCTCTATGGTCATGGGATGTTGTGTTAAGATATATGATATATCATTTCAAGTTCAATTCATCAAGGATCAAGTGTGTGAGAAGTTACTAAATTAGGGTTCTCAGGGTAAAATCCCCTATTTAGTGCCTGACTTCAAGACCACCTATCTCAAGATACAAGTTTCATCTCAACTTTTGACCAACATGGAACTTTTAGAGCATGTTCTTAGCTTTAATTTGAGTACTAGAAGCCTTTATTGAATTTATAGAACTCAAGTTATGATCCAGACAAGTTACAGGTCATCAGAGGGATGTGATTTTGGTCAACAAAAGTCAACCAACTACCAAGCTATTTTTGACCTAGAAGGATGTTTCTCCTCAACTTTTGGCCAACATGAAAGTTGTAGATCTTGATCTTAGCTTTCCAAAATGTACTATAAGTCTTTCATATGATTTGTAGAACTCAAGTTATGAGGTTTACAAGTTAGGGGTATTTTGGGAAAGTACGATTACAGGTCATAAAATTATAGGTCCATTTCACCACTTTTCACACTTCAAATGAGAATCTTTCCAACATAAAAATTGCTCCAAATGGGGTCATTTGCATTGTCAAACATCAAGGTATCAAAGATTTGGCTTGGATTGAAGAATCTCCAATGAAATTGTCATGAAAAAGGCTTTAAAAAGGGAAATTCATAATTAATTTATTTGGAAACATTTTGGATCAACTTTGTGCATTTTTTTGAGTACCAATAACATTTCAAATACAATGCCATAATTAGATTTGGATTTTGAGTGCATCTTGTTGGCCATTTCCATGATTTCTTCAAGAATAAGCAACACACCAAAAACACACCATAAGACCAAACTAAGGGGCAACTCTCAGCCCTTGGATCAACATTGACATTATGCAAGTCAGCCATGCCATCTTAACAGCTTGGAAAGTACAAATTCGTGTACTTGGTAAGTGGGAAAAGTTTGAAAAAGTGAAAATTGGTTTGGGCTTAAGGAGCTGTCATTGGGCCTCCTCTTGGTCAGAATCCAACATACTTAAGCTCAGGATCATTTCCATGCCTTCAGAAGTGAATTTGGGTGAGAGAGAGAGAGAGAGAGAGCAAGAACAGTTTGGAAAAAGTGAGATTGAGAGTGAAAATCATTTTTTACATTTCATTGAGTTTCAATCACTTTTAAACATCCAGAAACATTCCTTGAGTTGGTTAGAACGTTTCTGGGCAATTTATTGCAAGCTTTGATAACACATTGAGCTGTGTAGAAGCTTATTTTTAGGTTACTTACTTTTCATATTTTCTCTCCATTCAAGCATCTATTTCGTGTCATTTTTGCATATTATTAACCCTTGTATATCATAGATGGATTCTAGTATCATTTAGTTTTGGTTTGTGAACATTTTTGTTTTTGCTCATTTTCTTCTTCCTTTCGTTTCTCTTTATTTAAGCACTTTTATGGAAAAACAATGGTGTATTATTGATCCTCATGATGAGTAGATCATTTTCCATATAAAGTTTGTAAAAAATGGTGGAGTTTTGAGTTTGGCCGTGTGGTGTTGTTGTCCGCGCGGTGGCCGGAAACTTGGTAGGGGTGACCGAAATTTCAGTTCGGCCAGTGGGTGTTCCCTCCAAGTCTTGAGGTTGAAGATGCTTACGTGTCTTGACCACAAGCGCACAATTTGTTTACTTTTTGTTTGGATGGTTGTGATTAAGACTCATGATGGTCTCTCTTTGACTTGAAGCACATAATTACTTTTAAATATTCATTAATGTGTTGTCTAATTTTGAGCCACATGATTGGATGACCAAAGGATCATGCGCTTCCTAGTTGTGTTCCATGATGGTCCTCGTTTGACCTGGCTTCACTAGATCACCATAATTTATTTTGTTTTATTTTTTGCTGTTGGGCTTAGCACACGCGTGCTGTTTGCACCCCCTGTTGGGCCCAACCTCTTTTTTAAACTGCCTTTTATTGCTATTTGACACAAGTTCTTATTTAATTTCTTGGCATTTTCATTTTATTTTATTTTATTTTTGTGACTGTTTTGAAATTAAGTCATGAAAAATACTTCCAATAACCACAAAATTCCACAAAAATACATTTTGGATTCCTTGAGATGTCCTCTTATTTTTAGAAATTTTTATTTTATTTTATGATTTATTTTTCATTTAAAAAAGGAACTTACCATTGGAAGTGTCTTATTTAACCTAGTTTTTCACATGTCTTGTTCTTGAATTTATTTCTCTCATGTCCCTTTGATACAATGAATAAGATTCAATCCTCATATCAATAATGAGTTGAGGAATTTTTGAGGACCATTTTGCCCCTAGTTTGTTGACTTTTGAGTTGACTTTTGTTGCATTTCATTTGACCCTAAACAATCCTCCTTCACAATGGAGCACCCTTGTGAATCAATTTCTATGGTGATGTTGTGAAGTGAATTTGATTGAGTTCTTTTGGCCTCTATTTGCCAATACATTTATGAGCTTATTGTATTTTATTTGTTAATTTTTGGATCATTTTCCTATTTTTAGGGTAGCTTGCAAGTCAAGCTATTCAAAGGAAGGTCCATACAAACATGCTGACTTATTTTGCTTTGGATATGACATTTTTGGATCCTTTGAGCCTTCAATGCCTTTTGATTCATGTTTATAACATGTTAAGGATGATGCTTGTTCATTTTTAGGTAATTATATTGTGTTTAGCTTGTTCATTTGCTTGTTTACTTTTGAGCTTTCAATTAGGGTTTCTTTGTGAAACATGTGTGCTTCCCTTTGGGAATTGACTTGCACTCCTTTGTGCTTTGTTTTGCTTTGACTTTTGAGAGCTTTTAGTTTATGTCACTTGCTGTCCAATGACCTAGGAGTATCATTTAAGGTGGCTTGGTCTCTCCTTTGGAGGTACTTGAAGCATACCTAAAATGATGGAATCCTTGAGGACATTTCTTGGTGATTTCTTTGTGCTTCTTTGTATTTTGCTTGTGATGCTCATGGTTGAGTGCCTATTGTGAGTTACTTACTATCCTCACATGATCTCCCATCCTCACTTTGTCTTAGGTTCTGTTTACACCTCATTTATGTTTGGTTTTGTGCCTTATGGTTGATGTTGCTTGGTTTAGGTCATTTCATCCCATTTTAGTGCACTTGTTTGTTTTCATTGGTGCATTTGCTTGTCCTTTCTTCTATTGCATTTATCATATTGTTGTTTGAGGTTGAGATGAGCTTGTGGAGACTACTGCCCCACACCATTTTCCTCCCTCATTCCATGTTTACATTCTTACATTGTTTATGTTGTTCTTGTTTCCTCTGTTGTCTCTTTTCCCTTAGGACCTCTAATCTCTCTTGTTCAAGAGAGGTTATGATAGACATTAAGATCTTAACCATGTATGATAACATTAGGATAGTTTCATTCCCTTTTCATCCCAACTTTAGGAACATTGTGCATGACAACTTTAGGGTCCACTTTCCCCTTAGTTTGTGTCCTTTCTTTTCTCATCTTCTAAACAATCCAAAACACCTAATAAAGTTTAATGAATATTGTACGTTACGAGCCTTAAGCTACTTGGGAAATGGTTTTTGAAGGGTTTCCTTTCAATGGCTTGATTTTTTAGTATAGCACCCTTTGGGTGATATGCGACGCAATCACTCCTAAGTCATAGTCTCTAGTGCGATATGAATTGCAAACCAATTCAAAAACACTTCTCCTCTAAAAAACACAAAAACAAAATCATTCAAACTTCTTTTTTCCCTCTGGGGCCTTTAACTTTGAAAAACCATTTTCATAACAAGAGTGTTTTTAACTTTTAGTTCTATCGCAAACGGTAACGCCTAAGTCTCCCATGCTCGAGTTGCATACACCAATTGCTAGAACTACTTGTTAACCCTACTCGTTTAAAAACAGTTGAACAAACCCGTGTTCCCGTAGTAGTCCGAACTACGTTTGCTCTGATCTTTCATACCAGATGAAAGTACGTAGGCACAAGACGCGATGTCTTGGAAAGCAACCTTCCCCCCTCTTTCACTCGTAGTTAGCCGAACTACGTTGACTCTGACTTCTCATTTCAGATGAGATACGTAGGCACAAAGCGCCGTTGCTTTGCCGAGTCACTTCTTTTTCTTTTGTCCTCAAGCCTGTAGCTAGATAGATTTACACCCTTTTAGACTAGACAACAAGTGTGGATCCCGTCAAGTACGACGGACGTGAGGGGTGCTAACACCTTCCTCTTGCGTAACTGACTCCCGAACCCGAGATTTGGTTGCGATGACCGATCTTATCCCTCTTTTTCGTCAGATTTTCTCTGAGCATTTCCTTTCCCTCTCTTGGAATAAATAACGCACGGTGGTGACTCTTCTTTCATTGTCGGCCTTCGATTTTTGCAGTAGTGACAGTGAGGATATCAGACGAAAGATAGATTCGTGTTTAACTGGTTAGAAGAATGCATGTATTATCAATTAATGAGATCTAATCCCAACAAGGTTCCATTTATATTTTTAGTCTTTACTTTATATTTTTTGTCTTTATATCCTCCGCTTTTATCTATCGTACCTTTGATATCCAAACAATTTTCACAACAAGGTTAGAAATGTAGAGACCGTTGAAGACGTTCTTTCCCTCGCACCGATCCTTGTGGAGACGATATAAATTCCGGAGAGAATCCTTTCAAACTTAAATTTTTACTTCTTGCCGCTTTACTGCAGTTCGAACATAAGGTAACTTCGGTATAATCACAAGGAATAATGGTTCAAAGTATAGCTACCTAACATTCTGATTAAACTTTGTGTTAACCTTACTAAGGTTATGTTCAAATCGAAAGACTGCATTAACATTTTTTTCTTCTAAAATTGATTTTGTCATTATTAGAACAATTAGTGGAGGATATTTGCAAATCATTAACAATTAATAATCATGAGTGTGTTCCAAAATGACAAGAAAATATGCAAGTGAAAATTAATTTTTGAATTCGAAAATAAACAACACCACCTAAAATGTTGCAGAATGAAATTATACAACTCTTGAAGAGTGTTGTTGTGGGCGAAACATTGTAACTTTTGGTTTAAAAAAAAAATATGTAACTTTTGATAAAAAAAAATATGTAACTTTTGGTATAAGAAAATTGTTTTACCAAGGACCGCAACTTTATGAAACAACACCAATATATCCTATAAATATTTCATTATGATTTCAGAAAAATATAACAAAAACATATATCTTCTAAATTAATTTCAAACATTTTTCACTATATTCGAGTTTTCACCCGTCTTGTACAAACTCGAGAAGACTAAATTATCCTAAATATTTCAACCTACAAATATTTTACAGCGATAGTGCATAACATTTATTCTCATTTTTAAATAATTAAAATAAGAAGAATAAAAAAATAATTAACCATTAATACTCAACTATTTGTTAATAAAAAAATCAATTTTGTTACTTATTAGACAATTTTAACGTTGCTTATAATAGTTGGATTTACATGTGTATTTCTCACATATGCAATTACCAACTACATTACATTATTACAATTTTTATATATTTTCATTTTATTTTTTTTAAAGTGCTGCATCATACTATTCTCTAACTAAATAATTTGACGTCATTTATTTTGGAGGACTTTTTAGCAATAAATGAATAAACTAAGATCTTTTGTACCAAATAAATAAAATAAAATAAATATAAACTAAGATCTAGTGAAACTTGGTAGAGGAATTTTGGACTATATTTTCTGTAGAATAATACTTTTTAGCAAGAGTTGTCACTCTAATAATTGAGATATATATACATGTGGGGCAAAAAGCTAGTGCATCATCTGCTTATTATTTTACAATATTTGACTGCAGAAGTTATAATTGAGTTTTTTATAAATTAAAAATAGGAAAGGAATAAAAATATTATTTTTTCTCAATTATTTTAGATTACATGTATAAACAATCATGATTACTTTAGCACTCATGGCATAATTTAATTTAAACAATATTTTTTTTCTCAATTATTTAGATTACGTGTATGGAAAATTACAATTACTTTAGCATTCATGGAATAATTTAGTTTAAATGTATTTTTAGTTTATATAAATGTCTAGTTTTAAAGTTTTGTTTGAGAAGTTTCTATAAATTTATACTTCCTATGTTTTACAAAATGAAAATTTTAATCTTTGTAAAACAACTTAAAAATGTTAGAGTTAGTCAAGCATGCGAGTCTCTCCATATGCCCTTTAAGTGGACGTTCTTTACACTTGTATCTCGTTGACACTTTTCAAGTGACCACTTTCTACGTAGTAGAAAATTGGACCACTTTCTACGTAGTAGGAAACTTTGATACAAGTGAGCTGAGAGTATTTTTTATTTTAGGGTTTTTTCATTTATAAGCAACACACTTGTGAGAGACACACTACATATTCACCTAAAACCATAAGGTAATAGGGGTATGAGTTACCTCTCTTATAAACCCAGCATTTCCGTCATTACTAGTCGATGTGGGACTTTAGCACTTTTGCACTTGAAACCCAACAATCTCTCGCACAAGTGTGAGTCACTCACATCACTAGTCTTGATCCATACTAAGATTCACTTTCGCTCTCCCACCGAGTCAACTAAGGCTTTGATACCACTTGTTGGGAGTCCGGAGAGCGAGGTCCAGAAGTGTTAATGGACCATATATTCTGGGTCTAAGAGACCTTGACATTGCACATCCACCCAAAACCTTAAGGTCCTGGGTATGAGTTGTAATTAACACGAAATTTTTATTAGAATGTTAATTGAATTTTTGTGTGCCTTATGATTTAATTATGTTATTATTGAGGATTTAATAAAATAAAATAAGAGTTATTAAAATAAAATAGAATAATAATAGAAAATAGAGAGGGTTGTGGTTATTTAAAAAATTAGGGGTTAAATAATGAGATTTAATAAAATAAAGGAAATTAGTAAAATAAAGAAAAATAAAAATAAAACCTATTTTCTGATTTAAGGGCGAGGGAAGTTAGAGATCGTATCAGTAGAGTAAAAAGAGAAAAGTTGAAGCAAACTCTAGGAGAAGAATTCTCAAGAATAGGAACTTCCATTTCCAAGAGCTTGAAGGATTCGACTTAATCCAAGTAAGGGTGATTATTTCATAATACGTGTTTAAGCTTTGGGATAGTGAGGGTTCATTTGTCCGTTTTTCTCTGCTATGATGTTTTGATTAAATTATGTGAGATTTGTGCAAAACCTTCATGGTTATATTAATTGTGAATTTTGTTTTGTGTTGTTAATGTTGATTGTATTGTTATTAATGCGAATTTTGTGTGAATCTGTGTTGTAAAAATTGAATTGTTGTAATTCATGTTATGTGATGATTTGATGGGTAACGCATGTAAATTGATGTTGTATGTATTACTTTTGTATTCTTGGTGTGAAAACTTGTTGTTGTTCCGTGTATATCAAATTATGGGTGTTTATCTGACATAAAATTGAGGAAAATAGAGATCTGGATCTGTTCCATGGAGAAAAACGCGGAAATCACATTCTGCAGTCGTGACAGTCCAACTGTCATTGCATTGGCGACGAAGACGCGACGTCAGTGGTGACGGGCGTCACGCACATGACGATTCAGCCATCAGCGCCTCATGACAAGTGTAACTTCCCCAAATCATCAACGATGACAGGTTGCACACTCAGAGGGCAACGACCATCATGGCTGTGACGGGCCAACCGTAAGCCCTGTTGTTGACTAATTATGATGTTTTACCAATTTTTCATAGAGGCTTTGATTCCTCGACTCAAACCATTATATTAAGTGGTTAATTTTTGAGAAAATGATTATGATTGATTATTGTTGATCAATTGTTAGTCGCCTCGTGGTTAGACCATGTTGAAAGATTATGCTTTTAGGTTCAATAAGAACCAATGTTTAGCCCTAACGGTGGTTGATGTAAATTATGTTTAAGTTTGTATAACTAATCTATGATATGTTTTAGGTTAGAAAGGATTAGTGTTAGTCTTAAACGACATTGTTGATAATGGAAGTATGAGATTCAGATGGAGATTGTTGCATTTGTTTGATCATGCATCATGTATGTCGAAGATTAGCTTAGGACTTCGGTCTAGTATTTAGGACTTTAGTCCAGTGTTAAGGATCACTCAGTAAAATAACTATGATATCCAAAACTTCGGTCCAATGATTAGGAATTTGTTCTAGTGTTAAGGACTTTGGTCTAGTGTTTAGGATTGGTACCACATGTATGAGAGTAGAGGAAGCACGCATTGCATAAAGAAATTTAATATCATACATCTTTGTTGACTGAATATGTTTGTTGTGTACTATCCTTTCTCTTTATAGATCTTTAAATTTATGGAATATATTATTACCCCTTTCTTGTCTCTATGTTTCCACCGTTGTACTTTTCTGAGGAGTGATAGCTATTGTTTACGGAAGATGGCGTAGGTAACCGCTTCAGTAGTTTTATTTATGTGTTATGTTTTCCTTACCTTTTGTTGGCTTCGGAGTATTCATTCCGGTTTTGCTTTGATATTGTAACATCGATATGAGATACTTTTTGCTATGTCTTTTGAGTTGTTGTTGAACTAATTAGTTATGTTGTATTTTTGAATTAAATTTTCAACTAGAAAATGAAAGTTAAAGTTTTGTCGATGTGAGACTCTTTGTCGTACTCCAAATTTTAACCACCTTTTCGCTTTCTTTTTCAGCTAACTTAGAATTTAGATCACTAACATATCCAGAGTCCATACAAGTCATTTGGTAAATCCCAAGGACCTGAAAGACAATGGGGGACCTTTTCTATTTTCTAGGAGTTTTGATCTCATCATGGTTTAGTTTCTTTTTTTGAATCTTTCAGGATATAATTTAATTTAATATGTAGTCTTATTAACTAATTAGGATATGATATAAGTTTCATTAGAAAAATTAGTTACTGACTTACTAAAAAATATTCTTATTAAGAGTTAATTAGAATATTATTTAAATAAGCTATTTAGGTATAGGCTAACCAAATTATGATTATTTTTGAATTAATAAATTATTAATTAGTATTATATAGTTAATTTGTTAGCCACTCTTTATATGTTTGCTATTGTCTTTTATTTTCAAATAAGTGCAATGGCTTAGTTGATAGTTTCTTGAGTGCAAGGAGTTGTAAGTGTGATGGCTTACTTGATAGTTAAATAAGATCATTCCAAAAATAAGAAAATTATATTTAATTTTTTAAACTTAATTTTATCTATAAATAGTACCAATGTTTACACTTTTTATTCATCCACAATCTACAAATATACTACCCAAAAGTTGTTGCTCTTCACATCGAAGAACAACAACAAATAAGCTCTAACCCAAAGCTTCAACCATCCCAGTAACCTAAGGCAAAACAAGAAGAGAAGTTAGAAGAAACCCAAGATGGAAAGAGGAAAGAAAGAACAAGAGTTGAAGGAAAAAGAGACTATACTTCTGACCAGGGAAATCCTCCTCCCTGTGGGTTGGTTCTTCACAAATAAAATTAGAGTATCGTTTGCATTAGTTTCTTTGCATAATCTTATAGTTCATCAAATAGATGTCAAAACGACATTCCTGAATGGAGATCTCGATGAGGAGATACACAACTTAGGGGAACTTTTCAATCTGATCAAAACACGAATTCAAATTTCATAATCAAAATGGAGAGATTTTGAGTAATACATCTTATATCTAGTATAATTTTGATGAAGACAAAGATTATCAAAGAAGAAAATGTTCAAAAGTGTCATGCACATAAATGATGAAGTTGATCAAGAATGTTTAACATATAAATTCAAGTGAAGATTTGAGACAAGTGAGCATAAATAAGGTGATCACCAAGAAGGTTTAACATAGAAATTCAAGTGAAGATCAGAAACCTCTTTGTTTTTAAAATTCTATTCATCTCGTTGCTAATGATCAATGATATAATAAACACGGAGACAAATTAATATCACAATATTCTCACACAACTTTATGTTGAGAAAGTACTTGATAAGTTCAAACACTTAGATTTCAAGAAAGTGAGTACTGCATTTGATCCTAGTGTCAAACTTTAAAATAATGATGGAAGAGTTGTGGCTCAATTTGAATATGCAAGTGAAATTAGTTATCTAATGGATTCAATGCAATGTACCTGACATAGAATTTGCAGTTAGTAAAATGAGTAGATTTAATAGCAATCCAAATGGTGAGCATTGGAATTCCATCACAAAGAATTTTGGTTATCTTTTGAAAAACAACAACTTTGAGCTCCATTACGGTAGGTTTCCTGCCATACTAGAAGGATATACCGATGAGAGTTGGATATCAAGTGTTGGATATTATAAATCTACAATTGGGTGGATATTTACATTAGTTGAAGGTGAAATTTCTTGAAAGAGCAAGAAACAAACATGCATTACCCTCTCGACCATGGAATTAAAGTTTGTGGCTCTTGCGTCTATTGGACAAGAAGCTTAATGGTTAAGAAACCTTCTATTGGAGATTCCATTATCTAAGGATAATATTTCAAAATTATTAATAAATTTTGATAGTCAAGTCACCCTAGCTAGAGCATTCAGTGAAATATACAATGGAAAGTCTAGACACATAGGTCTTAGACATTCTTTAGTAAGAATATTGATTAAATTCACTAACATATATACAAACAAGCTATAATTTCGAGATGATATCGTCTCAATGTGAGAGATGGAGTTTCTCTCATGAAAACGGGAAAAATACATGACCATAATTAGTGTTAGGCGAGAGATGTAGGCTAAGAACCATTAAAGAATGTATTAGAGGATAATTAGTGTGTACATAATATTTGTAATTATTATTTAGATAACAACATATAAATGGCCATCTGTAGATGATTCTAGGCCATCATTATCAATTATAGTCATTAAGGAATTGATTCATTCATTCCTTAAATGTAGGATCTTTGTACTCTTTATATGTGGTAATCACCTATCAATAATATACATTCAAAACCATAATATTTTGCTACTGTTATATGGTATCTGCCTTAAGCTTTACAGTAAACACAATCCAGTAACCATATTTTTTTCATCATTATGAACACACAAATTGGTACTAACAGTAACAACACCCTTATAGTTGGCACCAAAACACACCACTTGCTCAAACTCACAAGCACCAATTATCCTGCCTGGCATGTTCAGATGAACGCTCTATTTATTGGATATGACCTCACCGACTTCATTGACGGCACTACAATGTGTCCCGTCAAAACAGATCTAAATTTCTCCTATTAGACTAGGCAAGATCAACTTATCTTGCATGTAATTATCACTTCAGTTGATTCGAGTATTATCATTGCCTTAGGCAATGTGAAAACATCTCAGCAAGCATGGGAGATCCTACAGAAAATGTTTGCAAGTAAGACTCGTGCTCGCATTATCCACCTAAAAGAAAGACTCTCCAGAATCACTAAAGGAGTCAACCCAGTTTCTGAATATCTCAACAATATCAAAGCAATTGTAGACGAGTTGCCCATCATCAACTCGCCGGTGGATGATATTGATATCTTTATTCACACACTCAATGGTCTCGAAACTGAATATCGCGAGATTACAACCGAGACCCGCACTCGAGAAAATCTAATTAGATTTGAAAATCTTCATGATCTACTCACAAATTTTGAAACCCATCTCAAAAGAGATGAAATCACAAGTGACAACCAAACACTCTCATCAATAGCCACTGCCAATGCCGCATTGAAAGGAAAACAATCTCAACTGAAACGTGGAAACTTCTACCCCAATAATGGAGGATCCATATCAGCCAATCAATCTCGTCGAGTTATCTGTCAATATTGTGACAAAACTGGGCATACAACAAAGGTTTTATGTAAATTACATGGTTACCCGAAGCGTCCTAATGGTCCTATGGCTCACCATGCACGTACAACATCTCATGATGCTGCTCAAGATTGGATCATGGATTTTGGTGTAACTCACCATATCATCAATGCTTTGGACAACCTTCACCTAAACCGCCTTTATCATGGTACAAATGAGTTACTTGTGGGCGATGGCATATGCTTACCCATCACATATACTGGTAAAACATCTATTTGCACTTCCTCTCACTCATTTCAACTACAAAATGTTTTACATGTTCCCAAAATTTCCAAAAATCTTTTATCTATTTCATCTCTATGTCAAATTAACCTTATCTCTGTGGAATTTTTTTCTGATTATTTTTTAGTGAAGTATTTGAAGACAAGGGTCCCTCTAATCAAAGGTCACCACCATAAACAAGGTCTCTACATTCTATCACAACCGATAATCACCCCAACAACACATCACACCACCTCCACCAAACTACCATCTTGGCCACCCACCGGATTGCATTTTGAGTCAATATCCTTTCCTTAAACAAATAACATAGCAGGTTCAACAACCATGCATCCCGTGCAACATAGTAAAGAGTCATAAGTTACCCTTTTCTACATCTAGTATTTCTAGCACAAAACCACTTGAATTTTTGTATACAGATGTATGGGGACATTCCACTACAAAATTAATAAATGGTTATTCTTATTACTTAATTATTGTTGATCACTTCAAAAAATACATTTTCTTTTATCCGTTGAAAAATAAAACTGATGTGTCTATTACTTTTCCAGCCTTCAAAAGTCTTGTTGAAAAATATTTTGATTTACCCATTGTAAAGTTATACTCAGACAATGGGGGAGAATATATCAAACTCAATACATTCATTACTAATCATGGCATATCACATTACACCACTTCACCTCATACACCCAAACTCAATTCAACAGTCGAACACCGACATCGACACATAGTCGAAATTGGAAAGGCTCTCCTTCATACATTTAAATTACCCTTATCATTTCGGAGTCATGCATTTCACACAGATGTTTACCTTATCAATAGACTCCCAACACCGATCCTCCATATGAAATCCCTATTCCAACTACTTCACAAAACCAAACTAAATCCCATACATCATCATTCTTTCGAAGGTCTATATTTCCCTTAGTTAAAACCTTACACCACCAACAAACTCTAGCCCAGATCTCGCCCTTGTATCTTTATAGGTTATGCCGATACACAATACGCCTACCATTTCCTTGACCTAAAGACAAATAAAATATACACCTCTAGACATGTAAAATTCTATGACCATATCTTCCCTTACAACACATATCATCCACCCAATAATCCTTCATCAACATCACCTATTATTACACAACATCCCCTTCACACGTTCATTCCTATACCAAACCGAGCCCATCTACCAAACACTAACCAACACACAACCTCTCACTCTACTGAATCTACCCCACTTAGTCAACACACACCAACACCTACATCTACAATACACTCACAATTATAGCAGACCAAGCAAATCCTCATTCAGTGATCAATGAAGATGGTCCCTACACCTAAAGTCCTTTATTAAGTAATATTCAAAATGTTTCAACTCATGTTCAAATACCCTTGCAAAATAACTCTAATGCAGCTCCTACTCTACCGATTAGGCCAGTAACTCGATCACAAAACAATATTTTCAACCCCAAAAGACTTTTACAAGTTACAAAATACCCATTGGCCAAAGATGTTAAACTCTCAAATGTCAAAGAATCCATGAAACATGAGCGCTAGAGGAAGGCTATCTATGAAGAGTTTGACGCTCTCCTAAGAAATGGAACATGGTCACTTGTCCCACCTCCAAAAGACACCAACATTGTGGTATGAAAATGGTTGTTTCTCATAAAAAAGATAGCATGATGGCTCTCTTGCTCGATATAAAGTTCGCCTTGTTGCAAAAGGTTTTACTCAATGTCACGGAGTAGACTCCCATGAAACATTTTCCCCGGTGGTTAGGCCTCAAACAATCAAAATCATTCTTACTCTTGCTCTTGGCTACAAATGGACAATGCACCAACTCGATGTGAATAATACATTTATTCAAGGATCTCTCTGAGAGAAAGTTTATATGACTCAACCACCTGGACTCAAAGATTCGTAGCATCTATAATATGTATGCAAACTGCACAAAGCCATCTATGAACTTCGCCAGCCCCCAGAGCATGGCATGATGCACTAAAAAGTTTCACGGTGTCCGATGGATTTTCATGTAGCAAGAGTGACCCATCTCTCTTTATTTATGAAGATGCGGGTATTCTTGCTTACTTCCTTGTTTATATTGATGACTTACTCCTCATTAGTAACAACAACTACTTCATGCAAGAATTCATATCAAATCTATCTAAAAAATTCTTCTTGAAGAACATGGGAGCTCCACACTATTTTCTTAGCATAGAAATCATTCCCACCAACTTAGGCATACTCCTTTCTAAACAGAAGCATATTAGAGACATTCTCCAACCGTTTGATATGAAGGGTGTCAAGCCTTCACCCACACCACTTTCTGCTACAGCCACACTTGAAGTCCATGATGGAACTACATCTACTGATGCTATAAATTATAGAAGTATTGTTAGAGATCTTTAATATCCCAATCTCACCAGGCCTGTCATATCCTTCTCCATAAATAAACTTGCATAATTCATGCATAAACCCACCACTTTTCATATCCAACATCTCAAAAGAGTTTTACGATATCTCAAAACCATAATTAATCATGGCCTTCTTCTACAACCCACAACCACACACAACCTCATTGGCTATTCTAATGCTGACTGGGGCGGTAACACTGATGATTGCACCTCTACTTCAGCTTATATCATCTTGTTAGGTTCGAACCCCATCTCTTAGCTATTTAAAAAACAACGAACAATAGCTCGCTCATCCACGGAAGCAGAATATCATGTTGTTGCTACTGCAACATCTGAAATCATGTGGCTCAATAATCTTCTAAGTGAACTTCAGGTTCCTATGACAAATCCACCAAAAATTCTTTGTGATAATGTTGGCGCCACTTACTTATGTGCCAATTTCGTTCTTCACTCTCGGATGAAACACATCTCTATGGACTACCACTTTGTACGCGAACAAGTGTAAGCAAAAAAATTACATGTCTCACATGTTTCAACCAAAGACCAACTTGTTAACATCCTCACCAAACCTCATGTAGCTGCCAAATTTAACGATATTTCATCCAAGATAAAAGTTAATGATGGTAACTATATATTGAGGGGGCATATTAGAGGATAATTAGTATGTACATGATATTTGTAATTATCATTTAGATAACAACATATAAATGACCCCTTTAGATGATTTTTGGCTAGGGATGGCAAACAAACTCGGACCCGCCCGCACCCGCCTCGAAATTAACGGGGGAAACCCGATTTAATTGGGTGCGAGTGCGGGTGAAACCCGGTTCTTAACTACGGGTGCGGGTGCGGGAAGTCACTAAGACCTACCTGCACCCGCCCCCGGATAATGCATTTTACTTTAATTCTCTTATTTTACTTATTTTAATATTCATTTATTAATTATATTTTTAATTAAATTATTAATGCTCTTATTATAATTAAAATAATTAAATTAATCAAGTTAATATTTATTTACTAGTTAAATTTTTAATTAAATAATTTATTAATTTATTAAAATAATCAATTTTTTAATTAAATTATTAATTTTTATTGCAATTAAATAAAATTATTTTTTTTTTCGGGTGGAGGCGGGGCGGGTGCACCCGTTCTCTACTGGGGGCGGGCCTGGGCGGTAAATTTTTATTCCCGATTAGGTTTGGGGGCGAGGACGGGTGTGTTAAATGGAGGCAAGTGCGGGTATAGTTAAACCCGCCCCGCCCCGTTGTCATCCCTATTTTTGGGCACCATTATCAATTATAGTCATTAAGGAATTGATTCATTCATTCCTTAACTGTAGGATCTTTGTACTCTTTATATGTGGTAATCATCTATCAATAATATACATTTAAAACCATAATATTTTGCTACTGTTATAAATTTGTGTAAGGTAACTTCAGTATAATCACAAGGAATAATGGTTCAAAGCATAGCTACCTAAAATTCTGATTAAACTTTGTATTATCCTTACTAAGGTTAAGTTCAAATCGAAAGATACTTAATTGTATTAACATTTTTTATTATTTTATAGAATTGATTTTGTCATTATTAGAACAAGTGAGAGATTGTTGTAAATCATTAATAATTAATAATATTGAGTGTGTTCTAAAATGACAAGAGAATATGCAAGTGAGTTGATTTTTAAATTCAGGGATAGACAACACTTGTGAAGTGTTTCACTAGGTAGTTTGTATTTTGAATTAATAGACAACACTACGTGAAGTGTTGCAAATTCTTGAATAGTATTGTTGTGGGCGAAACATTGTAACTTTTGTTAAAAAATATGTAACTTTTGGTTTAAAAAAATGTATGTAACTTTTGGTAAAAAGTATGTAACTTGTTTTACCAAGGATCACAACCTTGTGAAACAATATCAATATGGTTTATAAATTCTTCATTCCGATTTCAAAAAAATATTTAAAAAAAATGCATATCCTCTAGAATAAATTTTAAACACTCTTCGCTACATTCGAGTTTTCATTTGTTTTATGCAATTCGAAAAGGTCGAATTATCCTAGATATTTTTACGTATAAATTCTAAAACAATTTAAAAATGTTTGAAATATTATTTTAAAAAATGATTGGCAAAAATATTGTTTTAGTCTTTTAAGTTATTTTAAAATATCAAGATAGTCCTTTAATTTTTTTTGTAACACTTTGGTCTTTTATGTTAAGTAACGTTTGCGTCGTTGTTTTTTTTACAAATCTCTGTTACAATAAATTGCAAACTCATATACCATTTGAACTGGTTTTTCGTGCTGATCACGAATATGTAACTAATTTTGCATTTGATCGTATATTTTGATCGGATAGAACGCTTTTTTTTTTATGTATTTGTCCACTCTTTCTCTGATTCTCATGAACCGTAACTTGTTTGATAAATTTGATTGTATATTCGTGATCAGCGTGAAAAATCAATTCAAATGGTATATGAATTTGTAATTTATTGCAACTGAGATTTTTAAAAAATCAACGATGCAAACGTTACTTAACATAAAGAAATAAAGCGTTACAAAAAAAATTTTAAACGACTAATTTGATATTTTAAAATAACTTAAAAATTCTAGACACTATTTTTACCAAAATAATTTGTTTGTGATTCAAACATCAACCCATCTAATTTATATTAATTTTCTAACGTCCCTAAACATGTATTTGATTGGTTGAACACCAAACCAAATGAGCATGAAGTCTTAGAAGATTTTTTCTTCTTCAAGAGCCACCACATGGGGTGGTGGAAGTGTTAGCGGATTAACATTATAATTGAAGAAATAATTTTATAAATAAACTAAAATAAGAAGAATAAAAAAAGTAATTAGGCAATAATACTTTGACTAAATTTTACATGTAAAAAGAATCTTGAGATTCCATTTGTTAATTAAAAAAAATCGATTTTGTTATTTAAAAGACAATTTTAACGTAGCTTACCGTATGTCGTTATAATAGTTGGCTTTACATGTGTATTTCTCATGTAAGCAATTACCAACTACATTACATTATTACAATTTTTATATATTTTTCATTTAAAAAAAAAGTGCTGCATCATATTCTCTAACTAAATTTGTACCAAAAAAATATTCTCTAACTAATTAATTTGACGTCATTTAAATTTGGAGGATCTTTTGTACCAAATGAATAAAATAAAATATATAAACTAAGATCTACTGAAACTTGGTAGAGGAATTTTGGACTATATTTTCTATACAATAATACTTTTTAACAAGAATTGTCACTATAATAATAATTGAGATATATATAAATGTGGGGCAAAAAGCTAGTGCATCATCTGCTTATTATTTTACAATATTTGACTGCAGAAGTTATAATTGAGTTTTTTATAAATTAAAAATAGGAGAGGAATAAAATATTTTTTTTTCTCAATTATTTTAGATTACGTGTATAGACAATTATGATTACTTTAGCATTCATGATATAATTTAATTTAAACAAATATTAATTTTTCTCAATTATTTAGATTACGTGTATAGACAATCACAATTACTTTAGCATTCATGAGATAATTTAGTTTAAATGTATTTTTAATTTATATACAATGTTTAGTTTTAAAGTTTTGTTTGAAAACTTTCTATAAATTTTTACTTCCTATGTTTTACAAAATGAAATAATTTTAGTATTTGTAAAAGAATTTTAAAATGTTAAAAATGTTAGAGCTATAATTTGGAGTCAACATGAGAAACATTTTTATTTTTGTAGTCTTTTATTATAAGTAACATATTTTTGTAAAAAACACATTATATATTCATTTAAAAATTTTTAAGATAAAAGATGTATGAGTTATTCCACTTCTAAATGTGCAACACTCTCTCGAGTGTGAGTCTGACCACATGTTTCTCATCAAGTGGAAGCTCTTTACACTTGTATCGTCGTTGATACTTTTCAACGGGTCACCTCCTATCTAGTAGAGGATTTTGATATAAGTCAGACGCTCTCTTCACTCGAACTAAAGGCTCATGATACCACTGTTGGAATTTCAACTAGGGGGTCAACACAAAAGAACATTTTTTACTTTGGAGCTTTTTCCTTTATGAACAACACACCTTGTAACAGTCACACCACATACTCACATAAAACCTTAAGTTAATGGGGTGTGGTTACCTCTCTTATAAACCCAACATTTTCTTTATTACTAGCCGATGTGAGACTTTAGCATTTTTGCACTTGAAACCCAACAATCTCCTGCACAAGTCTGGGTCACCCACATCACTAGCCTTGATTTTCATACTAGGATCCACTTCGCTCCTCCGCCGAGTCAATCAAGGCTCATATACCACTTGTTGGGGAGCCCCGGGAGCGAGGCCCAGAAGTGTTAATGGGCCAAATGTTCGGGGTCCAAAAGACCTTGACACCACATATCCATCCAAAACCTTAAGGCCATGGGGTATGGGTTGTAACACCCCGAAAATTTTTATTAGAATTTTAATTGAATTTTTGGTGTGCCTTGTGATTTAATTGTGTAATTAGTGAGGGTATAATAAAATAAAATATGAGTTATTAAAATAAAATAGAATAATAATAGAAAATAGAGAGGGTTGTGATTATTTATAGAATTATGGGCTAAATAATGTGATTTAATATAAGGGGAATTGTGTTTAAGTTTTGGGATAGTGGGGATTCATTTGCCCATTTTTCTCTGTTATGATGTTTTAATTAAATTATGTGAGATTTGTGCAAAACCTCCATGGTTATATTAATTGTGAATTCTGTTTTGTGTTGTTAATGTTGATTGTATTGTTATTAATGTGAAATTCGAGTGAATATGTGTTATAAAAACTAAATATGTAATTATTTGATGAATAAAGCATGAAAAATTGATGTTATATGTGTTACTTTTGTATTCTTTGTGTGAAAATTGTTGTTAATCTGTGTATGTCGAATTATGGGTGTTATCTACATAAAATTGAGGAAAATTGAGATTTGGATCTGTTCCATGGAGAAAAATGCATAAATAACATTCTGCAGTGGTGACGAGTGTCACCTATGTGACGGTCTAACCGTCACTACATTGGCGACGAAGACGTCGGGCCGTAAGTGATGACGAGCGTCATGCAAATGATGGTCCAACCGTCAGTGCCTCATTACAAGTCTTACTTCCCCAGACCGTCAACGATGACAGGTACCACACCCAGAGGGCGACAACTGTCATGGCTGTGACGGGTCAACCGCCACCCCTGTTATTGACCGATTATGATGTCCTGACCAAGTTTTTGCAGAGGCTTCGATTCCCCAGCTCAATCTATTATGTTAAGTGGTTAATTATTAAGAAAATGATTATTATTGATTAATTGTTAGTCGCCTCGTGGTTAGGGCATGTTGAAAGTTGATGCTTTTAGGTTTAATATGAACTAATGCTTAGCCATAACTGGTAGTGATTGATGTAAGTTATGTTTAGGTTCACAGAACCAATGTATGGCATGTTTTAGGTTCGAAAGGACCAGTGTTAATCTTAAACGGCATTGTTGATAATGGGAGTATGAGGTTCAGATGGAGATTGTTGCATTTGTTTAGTTATGCATCATGTATGTCGAAGATTTGCTTAGAAGATTGGTCCAGTATTTAGGACTTCAGTCCAGTGTTGAGGATCACACAGTCAAATAACTCTGACATCCAGAACTCTGTTCCAGTGATTAGGACTTCGTTCTAGTGTTGAGGAGTTTAGTGTAGTGTTTAGGATTGGTACCACATTGTTGAAATAGTTTAGTGGGGGGGGGGGGGGGGGTTTGTTATCGTTTCCACAGGGATTGGTTGATATTACCGTTGTTCTACAGTTGAAATTATTTTAAACATAGAACATAAAATATGTTTGTTTTTGTTTCGTAGCGTAACGATCGCATACAAAGTTATAAGCAACGGTAAAAAAGTTTTGGTTTTAAAACGATTGTTAAAAGCATGTCAAGATTAGGGCTCGATAATTTATTTCGTACGTATTTTCTTAATAAAGCATGTGAACTTATTAACAATCAATATAATCACATATCCTCTCAAGATATTTGATCTCTAAAACAAATTGTGAGTTTTATCATACTGATCCTTAGATGATCTCTCAACCTACCTATCAATATGATAACATTAAAGGGTTGATATTAGTGAATATCAACTCACAAAATTATCTCTAAACTTTGTTTGTTGATAGATGAAAAATATAGGTCAAGAGTTGAAACATATTCCTCAATAATGATCTAACACAAATATAAAGCATAAAAACAAGGTTTTTCACCATATATTCTTCATCAACTTAAGCACATACGAAATATCAAGAGAAATGCATACTAAAATGAGGATTATCTACCTCTAATCTTGACACAAAGAGAGATTTAGCTACCCATAACCATGGTAACTTGAGCAACAAGTAACACACAAAGCTTTTGGAGCATCAAACTTGAAAGGATCAAAGATTGAAGCTTAAAATCTTTGATTTCTAGGTAAATATGAAGAAAATGATTTTTTTCTCCACACAAGTGTTTTCTATGTTAAACAAATTTTATCAAAAGTACGAAGTAGTTCCAAAATATCAACAAGTGCCAATTTATACACTTTTTGTCCAGGAAAATTCGTTGGGCGAGTTATAAGCTTCGCTGGGAGAAACCATTAAAACAAGCCACGTGACAGTTACAGTGCCAGTAGGCTGAGGAAAATATATGTATTCGTCGGGCAAGACAACGCTTCGCTTTCGCCTGGCGAATCTGCCAGCGAGCAATTCTAGCAGCTACTGGAATTCCAACATTATTTTGCCTGATGCTTCGCCGGGCGGAACAATCATTCCTTCGCTTCCTCCTCGCCAGGCGAAGATGATCCTTTCTACACGAATTTCTTCGATTCTTCAGTTTTTCTCCCGACTTTCGCTGCACGCTTTTTTCCTAAAATGCTAAAAAAAACTAGCAAACACATTAAAACTATCGAATATGTACATTGATGCAAGAATCACTTATTAAATAAGCTATTTCATTATCAGAAGCATGGAAAAGAGCTTAAAAGTGTCGTAAATGGATACGAAAACTAATCTATACTTGACGCCTATCAAATTCTCCCCAACTTTCATCTTTGTTTATCCTCAATCAAAGGTAAATTTCAAAATCCACAAGAAAACTTTCAAAACACCAAATCAACCGGAAAACATGCATGGTTCAAACTCGAAAACCACACTCACAAGGCATTCTCAATCACTTACATAGAATCAAAACATGATTATGAATTAAGTTCTAAACACAAACATCACATAATGCAAAATCAAGTACCCACAAGTTCAAGTTGAATCACCTAATTCACTCATTATCATATACATGAGAACTATGTATACATATTTACAAGGGACAAAACACTCACAAGTAATCGTGCCACATCCAGAATAATTCATGCATTCATCTCAACAAGCTATTACAAAATCACGGAAACAAAGATCACTAAGGGCTTTTATGGTTGTAACTTGGCTTGGGTTAACAACAAAGGATAATATATACAAGGCCATTGAACAAAAACAAGTAAAAATCATGAAGAGCATTTCAATTTTTCAAAAATTTATTCTTGCTCAATCCTCACATTCTTTTCCATCCTTTGATTTCTTTTCTTACAATGCATCATTTCCTTTCTTTTTCTTGATTATTTCTTTCTTTTTGTGATTTTTTCATAGAATGCATTGTACCACCTATTCTTTTTCCCCTTTTCTCCAATGAAACAACTCTCCTCAACTTTCAACATTTCTTTCTCTTTAGGCAAAAAATTTCTTCGCTCAAGGTTAATAATTTGTTAGGATCTTGATTGATTCATTCTATAAAAAAATCTTTGTAAGGCTCAAGAGGGGTTACTAATGCACTCACACTAACAAGGTGAATTGAAGTCTTTTTGGAATGGTAGTTATTCTCATAGTACACAAAAAATACCTTGATCCTTTCTAAGTTTCAAATTTTTTTAAAACAAGCTTGCAAGATTAAACATGAACTATACGAGTTAAATAACAATTACTTGAATTCTTCTACTTTTGGTGAATAATGAAAAGCATCTTACTTTTGTGGTTTTGTCCTAATTGATTCAAACATGAACAACTGTTTACAAAACAATGCATTATCACAATTTTTCATAAAGCACTAACTTCACAATCATGCTATAATTCTACAATGTAATTATTTAACACCTTGATTATGCATATCAACAAGATTTTTATCATCACCATCACATGTTAGAGTTGACAGAGTGTTCTTTTAAGACTTCTTGCGCTAGCACAAATTTTTTTCTCAATATCAAGGATAAACACAAACACAAAACTAACCAAAATAATTTTTTTGTACAAACATAAACTTAAGCATACTAAAAAAACTGAAATTTAACATAAACCAAACTAAAATTTATCATAAACCATTGTCTTGGTGTAAACATACTTAAAAAGTACTCGCCGAAGCGCCACAAAAGTACTTAACCAATACTAAAACAAACTGAAATAGAAATATTGTTCTAACAAAAACTGAAATAAAAATACTTAAAGCCATAAAAACTGAAAATAAATGACCAAACTAAAAATATTCTTCACTTTGTAGCCCTTTTGTCAACTTCAGCCCCTAATATTGCATATCATCATGCATCTCCTCGTCACCATCACCCTCTACTCCAGCTGCTTCCCCCTCTGAAAAGAAAGGACGCCCGCCCACATGCTAATTAGCATAGTTATCGTAGTCCTCCCGAGTGGGAAACGAAGTGACCTCCTGTGGAGCCTATGATAATGGTATAATTTCTACATACAATTAAAATTAAACTCGGATGACCTTTGGTAAGCTTCAGACATATCCTAAGAGTAGTTGAACTCCGCTTTCATCCTCGGGTCCCAAGTAGAGAAATCAAGAGCCTTAGATGGTTCACTTGCATTTGCACGAGACGATTCACCGCCACTTGCATTTTCTTCCTCTGACTCAACTTTCCTTTACAGTACTTTCGATGTAATCATCATTAATTATCCCTCTCACTTTCTCATTGATCTCATCCGGCATGAGAATCCACTTTTTGAGACACAAAGCGGTAACAAGACAAGAAAAAATGATTGGAGCACTAGAATGTACCTCAGGTCGTCGGGTGTTTTCAATGAACATCTCCATCTCATTTGCAATGACCCAAGCCACATCCACCTCTATGTCTTCGATGATATAATACAAGAGTAAAGCAACCTCAAGCAGAACCATGGACATATGCAACTTTGGCTTGACATTATATGAGATCAAAAGAAGTACAACTTGGACTTCTGTTGGCATATCTTCTCTTTGATATCTGATCGCCTCCCCCACATTGTTCAGCTCTACGCTTTTTCCTTCAAACATAATTGATTTTGCTATTTTCACGTGATCAAGGTGCCTACCAAGTTCCTTTGTATACTCATCATGCTCAAGAATGCTCAAAGAACTTGGCTTACAAAAAAGTTCATTTATGGCCTTCACGGTCAAACCTCACTTTTTTCCCTCGGACAAAAGTTTTATACTTGAAAACTTCCCCCTCGGGTTGCGGAGCATTCACGTAAAATTCCCTTACCAACTCATAACTTATCCTATCAACCGGGTTAATAAGATGTCCCCATTTCTTGCTCTGAAAAATTCCTGCAACTTTCCTATAAGTGCCTTTTAGATTGACAATGAACCTTCATTCTGAGATAATCTTCCTACCCTCCAGCATGTTGTACCTTGATGCATGATCCTCACTGATGAAACGACTCGGATCAAACTCCCTTGGTTGGCCAGAGCTACTTCCGACAGTTGTCTTTTGTTTTATCGAACCAGTAGTCTTTGTTTTTGGAGGCATCTCCACAAAAAAGGACACAACAATAACACAACAGAAGAATACATGATTGTCAGCAACAAATAAAAAAGATAGAAACTGCAGAAACTAGTTTTTTTCACTCTTGCGCCTAGCTCGCTCGACGAAGCTAGAGCGAAGCTTCACCTCTCAATCGCAGGGCGAAACACACAAAACACAAAAAAAAATTGAAAAACGCAGTTTCTGTTCGCACAACTCACAAACCCATTTCAATTTCCATTGTCTCAACTACACAACCCACAATAAAAATAGAAAAAAATCATGGAATAAATATATCCTAATGCTAATGTTGCTAGTCATTAATCCTAACCACATGCATCTAACACTATTCTAAGAGTTTCTAAAGAAGAACTTAAAGAGAAATTAACAAAAATATACATTGGATTGAGAGTGAGAAATTTGAATGAGTAAGAGTTAGGGTTTGTGTGTTTGTTTCTGACAAAATGAGACAAAGGTGGAAAAAGGTTTTGACAAAAGACCTATAAAAAGGGTGGTTCAAAAGAGATGGACCCAAGTGGACCCAATTTTAAAAATATTTTTTAACCCTTTTCAGCAAAAATAAGCAGACCCACTTTAAGTGCACGCGCATTCTTCGCCTGGCGTCTCAAACGTGAAAGGCCAGAAAAACAAAATTCTCCTGGCGAAGCAACATCTCACCCAGCGGATCACACTAGAAATGGAAAAATAGGTCTTCTGCAAGGGCTATTTTTCCAACTGATTCAAACTATGTTTCCATACAAATACATACTTAAAACAAAAGAAAAAATGCTTACAACATTGGGGTGCCTCCCAACAAGCGTTTTGCTTAACGTCGTTTTAGCTCGACGGTCTAGAGGTTTAAAACCTCGAAACTAAAAGTGAATGGATTAGCTTCCGAGAAAAACACTTCAACACAAAGACTTCAACTGTTATCATGGCATGTTCTTGGTCCACTTTTCCTTAACAAAGAAAAGTTCCAACACAACTTCATCATTGCCGCTTTAGTGTCTTCATCCTTATTTTTCCTTAATGAAACTTTTGCATCTTCTTTTTTCTCATGAAATCCATCTTCCAATAGACTTGAACACAACACTCCTTTGAAAAATGTGTAACACACTACTTCCTAACTAGTTCGCACCTTCATGATGTCTTCATCAACATTGACCATTATTTTTGTGGTATTCATGAAGGCTCTCCCAAGGATGATCAGAGTATCCTCGTCTTCTTTCACATTCATGACTATAAATCAACTGGAAATAAAAATTTGTCTACTTTCAACAACACATCTTCTACAACGCCATGAGGACGAAACTTGACTTGTCCGCAAGTTGCAAAGTCATTGTAGTTGATTTCATTTCCATGTTTTCAAGCCTTTTTACCACAGACAACGAAATAAAATTGATGCTAGTACCCATGTCGATCAAAGCTTTGCATTTACAATCAGTACCTATAGTGATAAGTAAAACTACTCTCCCCAGATCACCTTCCTTCCACAAAAGAATGCTTTAAACAACAGTGATACAGTTTTCATTAAGCATAATGGTTTCTTTGTCCGTATAGCTTTTCTTTTTTGTAAGTATGTCCTTCATGAACTTGGCATACTTAGGCATTTTCTCAAGAGCTTTGGAAAATGGAACGGTTATTTGCAATCGGCTAAATATATCAAAAATCTCGCATAATGCCTGTCATTTTATTTTTTGGTATGAGCAATAGGATATGGTAACTTTTTTATTGAAATAGTACTCTCTTGTTCCTTCCCCTTCCTACTCTTTTTATTTTTCTCTTCTCTCTTTTTCTTTTCTTTTTCAACTAATTCTCCCTCAACATTTTTTTCTACTTCTTTCTCATCAATCTCACTTTCTTTTTCAACTACTCCCTCTCTTTCCACAACTTTCTTGCCTATGCGCATATCAATCTCCCCACCACTTCTAGTAAATATAGCTTTGCAATTCTCCTTAGGATTGGCTTGAGTGTTAGCCGGAAATGGCCCGTTGTGTTGTTCGACTAACTACTTAGACAATTGCCCAATTTGAGTCTCAAGATTCCAAATAGAAGCATCTGTGTTCTTTTGGTTAGAAATTGACATTTGCATAAATTGCGTGAATGTGTCTTCCAACTTTGAATTTCCACTTGGAGCTTGTGGAGGTTGAGTGTAGTTTTCATATTGTTGTTGATGATTAGAAGTTTCGGCATCTTGAGGCCTCCATTGTTGTTGATAACCTTGATTGCCTCTTTGTTGGTAACCTTGGTTGTCTTGTTGGTATGGTGGTCGAGTTTGACACCCTTGGTTTTGATTTCCCGCATAATTTTCCTCTTCCACAACTGGAGGACAATACCCGATAGGACGGTCTCCCTTACAAAGCTCACAACTCGCCAATGGTTTGTTGTTGTTGGGAACTTCCTGCATTTCTTTTATTTATTGTGGAAGCTTTGACATTTGTTGCGTCAACAACTCCATTTGTTGTGAAAGTAATTTGTTTTGTGCAACAATAGCATCATTTGTTCCCAACTCTATCATTTCCAGTTTACGTTGAGGTGTACCAGGTTATGACTTTCTTGGTGATCATTCAATGCCATCCTATCAATGATGGCTACCGCATCTTATGCACTATTTTCCATTAACGACCCACCCGCGGTAGCGTCTAACAAAGTCTTGTGAACATATTAGATTCCATTTCGAAAAATATGGACTTGTGTTAAATCATCGAATCCATGGCCTTTGCACTTCTGGATCATAGATTTGGACCTATCTCACACTCTGTTGACAGATTCATTTGTACCCTGAGCAAACGCAGAAAATGAAGTTTTTGCATCCATGAATCGATAGTGAGGGAAAAATATTTCCAAGAACTTCTCTTCCAAAATATTCTAATCAGTCATAATAGTATTGGGTTGGTTAAGATACCACTCCTTTGCTTTTTCCAATCAAGGAATGAGGAAATACTCTTTTGAACAATTGTAATTCTTGATCTTCATTTACTCCAGTCGCTCCCGCAATATCATAGGATTTAGTAAGATGAGCAAAAGGATCCTCGTGATCCATCCTGGTGAAAGGATTTCCCTATAAGAGTTAGAGAATCCCCGTCTTCATCTTAGCTTACCTTCCATTACTCAAATTACAAGTGAACAGTGCATTGTGTTGTGGTCTGTTGACACAATGCATTGAAACAAGAGGTGGTGGTGGTGGAGCTGCCATGTTTGACGTAAATTATGGTGTTGGTGTAGAATTAGAACTTTCTCCTCTCTCTCGTCTTTCCTTGGCAAGTTGCCTCCTTCGTCTAGTTTTGCTATTCAACCTACATACATTTCTCTCAATCTCTGGATCAAAAAGAAGTTAGTCTGCAGGTAACTTTCCTGGCATAAATAGAGTATGCAAAACTTAACCAAACAAATTAAGAAGCACATGAAAAAGGAAATGAGGTAAACAAAGTTTAAAACTTATCAACTATTGCAATGCTTGCAATATCAAACAACAATCCCCGGAAACGGCGCTATTTTGTTGAAATAGTTTTAGGGGGGGGTTTTGTTATCGTTTCCACAAGGATTGGTTGATATTACTGTTGTTCTACAATTGGAATTGTTTTAAACATCGAACATAAAAGATGTTTGTTTTTGTTTTGTAATGTAACGATCACATAAGAAGTTATAAGCAACGGTAAAAGAGTTTTGGTTTTAAAACGATTGTTAAAAGCATGTCAAGACTAGGGCTCGGTAATCCATTTTGTACATATTTTCTTAATAAAGCATGTGAAATTATTAACAATTAATATAATCACATATCCTCTCAAGATATTTCATCTCTAAAACAAATTGTGAGTTTTATCATATTGATCCTTAGAAGATCTCTCAACCTAACTATCAATATGATAACATTAAAGGGTTGATATTAGTGAATATCAACTCACAAAACTATCTATAAATTTTGTTTGTTGATAGATGAAAAATTTAGGTCAATAGTTGAAACATATATCTCAATAATGATCCAACACAAATATAAACCATAAAAATAAGGTTTTTCACCATATATTCATCATCAACTTGTTCACATACAAAATATCAAGTTAAATACATACAATAATAAGGATTATCTACATAAAATCTTGACACAAAGAGAGATTTAGCTACCCATAACCATGGTAGTTTAAGCAACAAGTAACACACAAAGCTTTTGGAGCATCAAACTTGAAAGGATCAAAGATTGAAGCTTAAAAGCTTTTATTTCTAGGTAAAAATGAAGAAGATGAATTTTTTCTCCATACAACTATTTTCTAGGTTAAACAAATTCTATCAAAATCAAGAAGTAGTTCTGAAATATCAACAAGTGCCAATTTATACACTTTCTGTCCAGGAAAATTCTTCAGGCGATCTATAAGCTTCACCGGGTGAAACCATTAAAACAAGCCACGTGACAGCTACAGTGCCAGTAGGCTGAGGAAAATACCTGTATTCGCCGGGCGAGACAATGCTTCACTTTGCATGGCAAATCTGCCAGCGAACCAATTCCAATAGCTACTGCAATTTCAACATTCTTTCGCCTAATGCTTTGTCTTGCCTTCGCCAGGCGAAACAACCATTCCTTCGCTTGCTCTTCGCCGGGTGAAGATAATCTTTTCTCTGACACGCAAATTTCTTTGATTCTTCAGTTTTTCTCCCGACTCTCGCTACACTCTTTTGTCATAAAACGCTGAAAAACTAGCAAACACATTAAAACTACCAAATATGTACATTGATGCAAGAATCACTTATTAAATAAGCTATTTCATTATAAGAAGCATGGAAAAGATCTTAAAGTAATGGAAAAGAAAACTAATCTATACTTGACACCTATCACACATGCATGGGAGTAGAGGAAGTATGCATTGCATAATGAAATTGTATATCGTACATCTGTGTTGACTGAATATGTTTATTGTGTACCATCCTTTCTGTTTATACATCATTAAATTTATGAAATATATTCTCACTCTTTTCTTGTCTCTATGTTTCAACCTTTATACTTTCATGCAAATAATTCTCAGCTTAAGAATGAGGAGTGATAGCTATTATTTATGGAAGATGGCGTAGTTGAACTTTTCCACTGTTGTACTTTTCTTGTTCTCCGATTTTGCTCTGACATTGTAACATTGGGATGGGATACTTTTTGATTTGTCCTTTGAGTTGTTTTTGAACTAATTACTTATGTTGTGTTTTTAAATTAAATTTTCAATTATAAAATGAAAGTTAAATTTTTGTCAATGTGACACTCTTGTTTTATCTTCATATTTTTCGCAATGTTCTATCTCTGTGTGACTTGGACCGTCGAAATACAAGTCCCAAGGCTTTAAAGTCAACCACAATTTATCTTATCATGGACTTTAGAGGCGCATATGTTAGGGAATATTCAATTAGAACTAAGTCCTACTTCCTAGTTCGACTATGCAAAATAGGTTTATAAGGCATGTGCTTGAGGATGTCGAAATGTGAATAAATGTAACATCAACTAGCTTTATATAATGTTTCAATTTGGTACAAGAAAAGTACAAACACAATCATATTTTTTCTATTTCACTATATCTAGTTTTTGCAACATTCAGAACCCTACTAAGATAGTAAATGGACATTTTAACGCCATTTTCGTCTTCTTAAGCCAACATGTTGTCCATTGTTAACTCTGATGGAGAGATGTATAGTTGTCATTTTCTTTCCTTTCTAACTCAGTCTCATTCAACAAATTTTAGAGAGATAACAAAAATGAAGAACTTATGGAAAACAATTTCAAAATAGAAAAATGTTTAAATGGTAGCATTGTCCCATTGGGCGTGCCAATTTGTTTACCATAAAAATTGGTAAACAACCGCTGGTCTCTAAAAAATTGGTTTACTTGCAGGATCAATCAGTGAATCCTGGGACATGTGCTATTAATTAAAATATTTCTGGAAATTTTAAGAACACTTCGACAATGGTCATGATTTTAGAAGATTGTTTAAAGTTTTAAAAAGATAAACTTGCAGAATTATGAAGAAATTTGCAATAAAAAAACTTCAAAGTAAAATTACAATGAAGAAATAAAAGGTAAGCTGAAAATAACTTTCAATTGAAATGAAAATAGTGGTGTTTCAGACGTACATTCTCAACAAAAACTCTTTGCTCAAATAACTTAGATACTTTGAGTGATTTTGTGAGTATTTACACAACAATTGAACACACAAAAATCCTATGCACTAAGACTCCTAGTTATACTACGTCGAAAATAATTGCTATCAACTTTATTTTCTCTAGAAAATGATACGTTTTTCTCTCAATGTCTTCAATTTGCCACAACTTTATACGCGTCATTTCCAAGAAAATGATAAGAACAAAAGACAATTATCATCCTCATTTGAAATTCAAAATCTCTGTCGAACGAAAGCTTCATATCACCTCTATCGAAATTGCCACCCAAACTTAGAAATATTTATTGGTGTCGTTTCAGTGCATCCTTCTCATAAAGGACCACTTCGACTGGAATTCTCAACGATACTCCTGTCGAAATCCAAAATATTTCAAAAATGATTCTTTTTTCTTATCATATTCAAATCAAATCCTTGGCGTTGAAATTTCCAGCTAACAAATTAGCCCCCAAAAATGTCGTTTTCGACTAAATGAAGAAAATAACATTTTTTGAAACTCACTTTCGACGCCAGGAATGCTTTGTCTGTTATGACGTCATAGTCATCATGACAACTTTTCTCAAACATCTCCTCAGAAACCCATGCGTGAATCTTTTTAATCATCACACCTAGTCCCTAGGAGATTCTTAGATAGTTTAACTACCACCGTCTCATCACATCGTTCTTCGACTGACACATGTCCCACTATGTATTTCAACCATTAATGCTTGAAGCAAACCATTTCACTTCTTTAGTATATAAATAGTAAAAATCATCATTTTTAACCTTTTCCACTCTCTAAACTTCTTATCAAGAGTAAATTTCTTCTAAAGTCTTTATCTCTTACGCAAACACCAACCATTTTCTTCAAGCTCTACTGCATCAATGGCGTCTTCCACTAAAAACTCCAAAGATTCAACCAATAACGTCAAAGAATCCAAGAAATATGAACTTGCTCCAGTCCACAAAATCTTGGGCCCAATAGTCGTGGGTAACCAACAATACGTGCATGAGCCTTCTCTTGAAGAAGAGAAAAGAAGAATCTACCAATCCCATGTATTAATTACTATCTATGTTACTGGAAAAATACATGTTATGTTAGGTCCTTTATCAAACCCTATTGTTAACCTCAATAAACTTAAGGATTTTTTCCCAACATATCACAGTTACAAACCCATAGCTAATGGGAAAAGACCTAGGACTAGTGAGGAGATTGAGGCTGATGAGAAACTAAAAAATGATAACCAAGGTTCCCTTTCGACTAAGGTTTCTAAAGAACCCATCAATCTAGAATATATGAATAATTTTAGGGTATTTCGACCATGCCCCCTATTTAAGGATCCCTCATATTATCTAACTTGGTTAGGGAAAATAGAAAAAAAGTCCTAAGTCTAGAAAGACGTAGGTATCTTCGACATGATCCAGATATTGAAGGTTGGCCCTGGCTATTACCAATATATGTTAGTAGCTTCTTTGTACTTCTGGGATAGCACCCATAACAATTTCCATCTTCCCTATGGAATGATGACTCCAACCCTTTTCGACATTATTGCCATTATTGGGATTAAGCCAATTGGAGAAACCTATGACCCCAACTTCCTAGATGAAGACTCTATAGGTTTCAACACCAACAAAGCAACGTTCACTACTTACATCGCCTATTACCATGATAAAGACTCCGATGAAGTATTTGATCAAGAGCATGTTGCTTTTATTGCTCTGTGGTTATCTCGTTGTGTGTTTTGCTCGAGATCACTCCAAGTGTCGAAGAGATATTTAACCATGGTGAACCAATTGCATGATGGACATCAACTTTATCTCAGCGAAATGATTCTGGCCAACCTTTATGAGTCCTTAGGGGAAGGCGTTATAATTCTCAAAACCATTAAGTCCAAAGGAAACTTCTTACTCTCTGGGCCTTTCTGGTTACTACAATTATGGTTGAATGCTACCTGTGAAGCATCTCTATTAGTTCATAACCCTATCAATGTAGAAGCTGACAAAGTGTAGAACAGGAGAGTCGAAGGAACAAGACTTGCTTTATTGACCCCAAATTATGAAAGGTCAAATCTCTAGCAAACATTCACTGATTACGTGATGATGTTCGCCAAATGCTAAAACTTCACACAAGCATGGCCCCTTTTGCTCACAAAAAGCATGGCCCTGAGTGGTTTACACGACAATTCCCTAGCCCGTCGAAGTAACAAGAAGAAGAGTCCCTTGCTATCTGGGAAGCATTCCTTACCCCTAGGCTCTTGACCATAAGGCTTCGACCTTCAAGACTTCAGTTCACTCTCCTCAGCTACCAACCAAATTTGGTCTCTCGACACTTTGGTCTTATTAAAATCATGCCACGACCATTTTTCAACAAAAATAATTCATTGGTCCTTTATAACATGGTTCATAATAAAACTCAATGTGATAAAGAATTGGCTAAATACACTGGCATTACGAAGTTTACTCCTATTGCTTTTAAGACTTCATTCCTTTGCACCAAAAAATTCAAAACTTGGTGGAAGGATTATTATACAACATAAACTTTCAAAGTCTCTTCCTTTAATCAACATTTAACTCATGCTTTTTCCTTTGTGCAAGAAAGAGACAAGAAATTTACTTTGACTCACATCAAAGAAATTCAAGCATTCCAAAAGTACTTTGAAACTGCCTACAAACCCGATGATCTTAGTCGAACCGTCTGTAAAGCAGCAGTTGTCGCTACGCGAAAAATGACACAGAGTCGCCACTGGATTTTATTTATCCCGAGGAGGGAAAGGGAAATAGCGATAAAACCTTTGGGAGAAGGAGCATGGTCATCGCAACCAAGTCTTGGGGTTCGAGAGTCAGTTATACAAGGGGAAGGTGTTGACACCCCCTCGCATCCATCGTACTCGATGGGAACCTTCTAGGTAGTTTAACGTGAATGGGTATTTTTATAAAAAGGTGTGCTTGCTTAAGGGAAAAGAGGGGGTTGGTTTTTATTTTAATGCTCGCCAAGGATTGTGGCCCTCGTGCCTACGTATCCTCACTTAAAAGAAGTGAAGAATCAAAGCTCCGTAGTTTGGAGGCTTGTGAAATGATTATTTGTTGGTTGATTTTATACCTTGAAAAAGGGTTTTCGGATTGATGCCCTAAGGCGAAAATAAGTTTGATGAGTTGATGTCATTTTTAGGTTTTTTGAAATGAAATTGTTCTTGATTAGGTTCACACTAAAACTTTGGATAGAGATGAATGTTTTGAATAACCAAGTTGAGCGCCTTGTATTCAAAACATTCGGAACGAGTGTAGGAGGGTTCCATTCTCATTCTTTCTCCACCACTTTAAAGTCCATGGCGTATAACCCTAATCGTATATTTATTGTGTTTTGGAATTTTTATGAGAAAAATACCACTTGATGTTGGATCAAGGGTTTTATTGTTTGTAAAAATATTTGAAGTGATGCGAACAAGGTCGATGGCAAGCGCATAAGGTAGTCGACTTACAAGGGTGAAAATGGCTCGATAAAATCGAGAGTTTATTTTTGAAAATAGTTTTGGAACCAAAAGTCAAACATAACCACAAACATCCGCATACAAAGGTCCTGCAACCACATTGGGTTAGTCGACACAAAAACAACACAAAACATGGGAAAAAAAACAAAAAAAATTGAGGAAAAAACTAGAAAAACAATGGGAAGTTCGCTAGGCGAATGTTGTAGCGAAGATGCCCAGAACATCATAAAGTTCTCTAGGCGAACTTCCAGCGAACACAAACAGAGGAAAAAGGGGGCAAAGTTCGTTAGGCGAAAGTGCCAGCGAAGCTGCCCAGAAAAAACAACAAGAAATTCGCTAGGCGAAACTCTAGCGAACGCAAACAGAGGCGAAATGGGGAAAAGTTCGCTAGGCGAAGGTGCCAGCGAATCATGTTGTTTTGCCTAGAAGGTGCCTTTTTTTATGGAAACAGTGGAAAAACATGGCAAAGTTCGCTATGCGAACTTGTCAACAAACGTGACAGTATTTTGAGTTTTCCAACTCATGTCACTATACAACCTAAGCTATGTCTTATCTCTTTTCCTTTGTTCTTACAACATTTCTTGGTCATACAACACCTTATTACAACATATACAACATAAAAATCACATAGAAATGAAATGTGCAAAAAATTTAAAAAGATAAGGGTTTGAGAGAAAGTATACCCAAGAGCTACACTTCTCTTTCACCAATGGCCCTTGCGGGATGTGCTCCTATGATCCACCTCCTTCTTCTGATTTTTTATCCCTCTCTTGCTCTCTCAAGGGTTTATAAGTGCTCTTAATGTTTTCTCTCTTTTTTCTGTTTTTTCTCTTACTCTTTTTTCTGATTTTTCTCTCTCTAGGGTTTCTTGCTCTCAATCTCAATGTGTAGTGAATGCTGAGTGTCTTTCTTTTCCTCTGCAGCCCTCTTCCTTATAGTCAAACATTAGGGTTTGATGCAACATCTTTTCCCTGGGATATGTTTCTCTTCACTTTTTGGATGCCAAGCCCAATTCTTTCCATTTCCATGAATCCTCTTTGCTGCATTTTTATGCTACCTTTTGTCTTGTTTCCAAATCTGAACTTGCTTGTTTGCTTGTGTTTGGACTGCCCTTATGGTCCAAATTTCTATCTTTGACAGCAAAAATTTTTGATATTTAGATGCATTCTCATGAGTTATTCCCTTGGTCTTGTGACATGCATTGATTTTGTGACATGAGGCAATTTGTCACCTCTTGTATGGGGCTGTTTTGGATCACATTCAAATTGCTTATGGTTAAATATGCATAGTCTTGATCTTGAAACATTCCAATGTTGAGTTAACTCTTAAATATTTTCCTTGGATATTTGTAAGTATAAAGAAGATCATGTGGACTTGATGGGGCATGAAGGGTTCCATAACATGAAGTTGAATTAAGACTAGAAATAACTTAATTCTTTAAGCATTACTAAGAGTTAAAACTTTGTAACAAGTGTGGCATTCTTGCAAATGTCATGAAATTTCACTTTGTAATACTCTTGATTCTAGCCTTGAATTCATGAATCTTGAGCTTTGAATGATGGATTTCCCTTATGTCATTGAATTCGAAATGAATGGAATCTTGAATTGTGCACTTGTGATCTTGACTCATACTTTGCAAATTTAAACTCCTCTTAATCAAGAATTTGAAACAAAGTTGGAGGAAGAAATCTTGAATTTGGCCTTGCATTCCATGTTCATTAAAAATATTTATCTTGAATATCCCAATATTTTTCAAATGACTTCTTCTTGAAGGAATCTACATGAGTAGACTTTCCAACTTTGATCAAACCTTAGATGATGAACCTTTTCTTCCAAGTAGCCCATGATAAGCAATTTATCTTATTTGGAACGAACAGACCCAATCCTCACCTTGTGAACCCACATGCTCGGTATGCAATAGGACGATGTATGAAATGACGAATGTAGGGTATAAAAGGTGAAAGGTGAAAATGAGGGTGTGACAGCTGCCCCTATTTAATCCTCTTGGACCTGAATGTCTGGAGGATACAGATGCTCAAACATTCATGGTAGAAGAGAATTAAATACTAGAATACCCAGGATTTTTAACTGGAGTGGTGTGGAAGGAAAGTAGACAGTCAACGAGATGGTTTGAAAAAAAGTGTATGTTAGTGAAGAAGGGTTAAAGGGGATGCAATGCATGTTTGAGATGCAATGCGGAATGAACATGAGCGCTTTGCCAGCTAGAAGAGGAGACACCTTGTAATAGGGAATCATAATTGGCCAAGAGATATTCCTTCTATAAAAGATAAAGAGGACTTGAAAATAAAGAGACGTGAGATATTCCTTCTACAAAAGATAGAGAGGACTCTAGAATTAACAATGAGATATTCCTTCTACGAAAGGTAGAGAGGACTCTAGAAATTGGCTTTCCTCTTACAAAAGGCAAGGAGGACTCCCGAACAAAAGGTTTGGAGAAAATGTTTCCTTCTACAAAAGATAGAGAGGACTCCGAAACAAAAGGTTTGAAGACAAAATTACTTCTACAGAAGGTAGAGAGGACTCCAAAACAAAAGGTTTAAAGACATGATAACTCCTTCAACATCAAATAGAGGAGACTCCCTTGGGAGAATACGATCGTATTTCCTTCTGTAAAGGCAGAAAGGACTCCAGAACAAAAGGTTAGGAGAAGAAGTTCCTTCTACAAAAGGTAGAGAGGACTCCAGAACAAAAGGTTTGGAGATAATTCCTTCTACAAAAGGTAGAGGGGGTACTCTCTTAAGAGAGGACGATCATTCTTTCTTCTGCGAAAAGCAGAAAAGATTCCTGAACAAAAGGTTAGGGGAAAAATTCCTTCTACAAAAGGTAGAGGGGATACTTACGAAAGGTAAGCTGACAAGAACCTGTACAAAAGATACAGGAGGTCTTACTAAAGGTAAGTTGAATCCGTTGCAAAAGGCAAGGTGCAAATATTTCGTGAAAAAGGCACAAAAAGACTCACAAAAGGTAAGTTGAGGGTAAAAACCATCTTCCTGCAAATGGCAGGGGAATTTGCATAGGGTATTAGAACATCATTTGACCTCACAGGCACAACGGTGGAGATGACATTCTTTAAGTATGGCGACCATTCAGTTCTTGGCCACACATGCATCAAGCGTCCAAATTGATCGAAGATACCCAAAAAAAAGTGTTATCGCATGTAAAAGACAGCAAAGGTGCGCTTACAAAAGGAAAGCGAAAGGGAAAGATTTCACGCGAAAGGCAATGAAATCCCTTATGAAAGGTAAGGTGAGAAAATATCTCATGCAAAAATCTTGAAAATACTTACAAAAGGTAAGTGAATGAGGGATTAAATATCATGCCAGAATTCGGACAAGACTTTCATAAGAACTCACATCTTCGAGGATGATTGGCCAAGCGCTCATGTAATGATGCAGAATGTATGCAACAATGTCAGGGACATGGAGGTTAGGGGTGAGGATTTATGCCAAGTGATTGGGCTTTGGTTTGGGGCGTCAAGTTTGACTTCCCAACATCCTTGTGGCGAAATTTGGATCATCTCCAGATAGTCATAACAAGCTGTGCTGGTCGGCTAGGTTGCCCTTGACTTGGTCGAGTCCTGGTGAACTTTATGAACAGACGATGCTTCATGTACACGTGCGCCTACTAGAGATCGCGTTTATCCTTCTAGCACCTTAATCGGAGAGCGGCCTTATGTTTTTTTTACCATTATTATCATCCCATAATTCTCAATGCATTATTTATTATGCATGAAAATTCCACTTTTTGCAAACAAATATTAAAAGTAAAAAGATTTGAAGCATAAATTGATGAAAGAGATTTTATTGATGATAAGGTGACCGATAAATGGGTAATTTTACATAAGGATACAATTACTAAAAGAGGTAATTGCAAAAATATGACAAAAGGTACAGTGGCAATGAGAAAAAAATCAGATTTCCATTGAGTTCAAATTCTGCTATGATCCCTATGACCTCGAGATTTCTCGCATGTTGCTTTTGGGGAAGGTGGTTGGATAGATCTTTCCCGTGTGTAGCTCTCTTTATTTTGATGATGAGCTCACAGACTCTTCGTAGACTGCAGTCTTTTTCTTTTTAAGGTCCCTAACTTTTGCCTAGATCGCCCTTTCGGGTTTTCAGTCTACCGGGATACCCTTTTTTTTTGCCTAAATTGCCCTTAAGGGTTTTCAAATTATCGGGTATTATTTTTTCCTTTTAACCCTAATTTTTTCCTGAGCTTCTTCTTTTTGTTGTCCACCGGGTTTGATTTCAAGCGCAGTATTTTTTGACTGCGTCTGCATTTACAAGGGATGACAGATCTTCACTGTCCATGTTGGATAATATCAAGGCTCCTCCGGAGAAAACCTTTTTCACAACATATGGACCCTCATAGTTAGGTGTCCATTTGCCCCTTGGGTCTGTGTGGATTGGCATAATCTTTCTCAATACCAAGTCTCTCACTTCGAACTCTCGAGGGCAAACTTTCTTGTCAAACGCTCTTTTCAACCGCTTTTGGTAAAGCTTCCCATGGTAGATGGCTGCCATGCGCTTTTCATCAATGAGATTAAGTTGATCAAATCTTGCCTGCACCCATTCTACTTCATCGAGCTTGACATTGGTCAGAATTCTCAAGGAAGGAATTTCTACCTCAACGGGGAGTATTGCAATCATGCCATATACAAGAGAAAATGGAGTTTCCCCAGTAGAAGTGCGCACTGAAGTGCGATAGCCATGCAAAGCAAATGGTAGCATTTCATGTTAATCTTTGTATGTTTTCATCATTTTCTGAACAATCTTCTTGATGTTTTTGTTCGTTGCTTCAACGACACCATTCATCTTCGGGCGATATGGTGATGAGTTGTGATGCTCAATCTTGAAACTTTCACACAATTCCTTCGTCATCTTGTTATTGAGGTTTGAACCATTGTCAGTAATGATTTTGTTTGGGACCCCATAACAACAAATGATTTCCTTCTTGATGAAGCGAGTGACCACTTGTTTGGTGACATTGGCATAAGATGCGGCTTCCACCCATTTAGTAAAATAGTCAATGGCCACTAAGATGAAACGATGACCATTTGAATCAGTTGGCTCAATACGTCCAATCACATCTATGCCCCACATGGCGAAAGACCAAGGTGACGTCAAGACATTCAGAGGAACTGGTGGCACATGTATCTTATCTGCATAGATTTGACATTTGTGGCATGTTTGCGCGTGACGATAGCAATCAGTTTCCATCGTCATCCAATAATAACCAGCCCTCAAAATTTTCTTAACCATTGTGTGCCCACTGGAATGTGTACCAAAAGATCCTTCATGGATTTCGTTTTTGATTCGGTCGGCTTCGTGTCTATCCACGCATCTGAGCAGGACCGAGTCATAGTTTCGCTTGTAAAGCACATCTCTACTTAAGAAGAATTTGGACGAAAGCCTTCTTAAATACTTCTTGTATGTGATGCAAACATTTTTTGGATACTCTTGCTTTTCTAGATACCTTTTTATATCATAGAACCAAGGTTGATCGTTGGTTGTTAACTCTGCTTCCAGACAGTGGTCAGGCTCATCAAGATGTTCAATGCGGATAACAGGTGCCTCATTTTTGCACTTAACTTTGAACATGGATGACAATGTGGCAAGAGCGTCTGCCAATTGATTGCTTTCTCTGGGAATGTGATTGAAAGTAATCTCATCAAAGTATGGGATTAGCTTCAACATGTGTTCCCGATATGGAACCAGTTTGTTGTCACGTGCTTCCTAATCACCTCTGACTTGATTGATGACTAGAGCCGAGTCTCCATACACTTCCAAAATCTTGATTCTGTGATCAATAACGGCTTCGATTCCAAAGATACATGCTTCATATTCAGCCATGTTATTGGTGCATTCGAAACATAATCTTGTAGTGAATGGAATTTGGAAACCGGTAGGAGAGGTGAGGATTGCCCTTATTCAATTGCCTTGAGCATTTGCAGCACCATCGAACACGAGCGTCCATCATGATCTTGGTTCGGGTCCTTCGTCTGGGCCTACTGTCTCATAGTCTCTGACAGACATGATATCTTCATCAGGGAAGTCAAAACGCATGGGCTGGTAATCTTCCACAGGTTGGTGGGCAAGATATTCAGATAACATGCTCCCTTTGATAGCTTTTTGTGAGACATACTGGATGTCATATTCTGTCAGTACCATTTGCCAACGAGCTACTCGTCTTGTGAGAGCAGGCTTTTCGAAGATGTACTTGACTGGATCCATCTTTGATATCAACAACATGGTATGAGTCACCATATATTGCCTTAAGCGTTTGGCAGCCCATGCAAGCGCACAACATGTCTTTTCCAACATTGAGTACCTCGTTTCACAGTCAGTGAACTTGTTGCTTAAGTAATAGATAGCGTGCTCCTTTCTACCCGTTTCATCATGTTTCTCAAACACGCATCCCATAGATTCTTCCAAAACGGTCAAGTACATGATGAGAGGTCTTCCTGGCACGGGAGGCATCAAGATCGGTGGCTCTTGCAGATATTCTTTTATTTTCTCAAACGCCTTTTGGAAATTGTCATTCCACACGATGGCTTGATCTTTGCGAAGCAACTTGAATATTGGCTCACAGGTGGCTGTTAGGTGAGATATGAATCTCGCAATGTAGTTTAATCTCCCTAAGAAACCATGAACCTCCTTCTCTGTTCTTGGAGCTGGCATATCTTGGATAGCTTTTACTTTGTCAGGATCGACTTCAATCCCTTTTTGGCTCACGATAAAACCAAGCAATTTACCAGATCTTACCCCAAAGGTACATTTATTCGGATTGAGTCTTAGCCTGAACTTTCTCAGCCTTGTAAACAACTTTTCCAAGTGGGTAAGATGTTCCTCTTCAGTTTTGGATTTTGCGATCATATCGTCAGCGTAGACTTCAATCTCTTTATGAATCAAATCATGAAAGAGAGTCACCATTGCTCGTTGATATGTCGCGCCAGCGTTCTTTAGACCAAATGGCATAACCTTATAGCAGAAGGTTCTCCAAGGGGTAATGAAGGTAGTCTTCTCCATATCTTCTGGAGCCATTTTAATCTGGTTGTATCCTGAGAAACCATCCATGAAAGAGAACACAGAGAATTGAGTCGTATTATCCACTAACACATCAATATGTGGCAGCGGAAAGTCATCTTTTGGGATGACTCTATTTAGGTCTCTGTAGTCGACACACATCCGCACCTTACCATCTTTTTTGGGCACCGGTAAAATGTTGGCAACCCATTGAGGGTACTTCGATACTGCCAAAAATTCGGCATCAGGCTGCTTTTGCCCTTCCTCCTTAATCTTAAGGGCCATGTCAGGTCGAGTTCCTCTCATCCTCTGCTTTACAGGCGGACAGTCTTCCTTGAGTGGAAATTTTTGCACCACGATGTTTGAATCTGAACTAAGCATGTCTTGGTATGACCAAGCAAACACATATGTGTACGCGCGTAGGAGCTCGATCATTCTTCTCTTCACCCTCTCTTCTAGGGAAGCGCCTACCTTGACTTCTTTCTTATCCTCTTTGGTTCCAAGATTGACAACTTCCACTAATTCTTGATGCGGTTGAATGATCTTCGATTCTTGCTTTAACAACCTGGCAAACTTCTCGGGGAGCTCACAATCTTCCTCACAATCCTCATCAGCATGGTAGATTGGGTTATCAAAGTCATATGGAACCGTAGCAGTATCGTTATCAATGGAATCTGGGGTAGATCTGCATGATTGATGATTTTATGCTTTATTTTGAGAAGATGAAAAAAGAAAATGCAAGAAAACATTGCCATTTATTTATGCAAAAAAATAAAAAAGAAAGACAAGGAACACAATTGAATGCAAAAGGTTCATTTCATTCATGATAAATATTAATTGAAAACATGGGGGCCCTACAAAATATTCCCTATGCCTTTGGCAGAGCATGGGATTTGAAAGCAAACAAGGAAAATTACTCTTCGACAAAGGTGACTTCCGATATCTCCATAACGGTCCAATTGTTGGGTTATTAATTCAGTACTCTTGGGTACACCATGCAGACTTCATTCAGTGCATCGTCTTCCACTTCCACAAAGGTCACCTGATCATCTACCATATGTCCACCACTAATAAAGGCAATTGGAGGAATGAACCCTTTGCTTTTGTCAACGGTTGTCTTCTGTTGAACTTTGTGATTGCCAGGGTAACCCAAACCAGCTCTATTCTTGTTGATAGGTAACTCCAACACTCTTCCCCAACCTTCAGGGTGACCGGCCTCAACTACAGTCCTTGCGTCCTTCCAAGTAACCATAGGGGATCCAGACCTTTCTGACTTCTTTTCCTCTTTCTTAGCAGGAATCATTTCCATACTTATCACATCAAACGCTTGAAAAGGGATCTCATGAACTTCCCCCTACTTCCACATAGAGAAATGAAGACAGATGACTTACTAGCATATCCTCTTCTCCTTCAATGACAACAAGCTGATTATTGACCATGAACTTTAGTCTTTGATGAAGAGTTGATGTTACAGCAGCGGTTGCATGAATCCCAGGATGACCTAGCAAACAACTGTATGCTGGGTAGATATCCATCACATAGAATGTGATAATGAAAGTGTGAGGTCCTATTTTGATGGGGAGATCAACTTCCCCTATCACAGTCCTTCTTACCCTATCAAACTCTTTCACTATCAATAAACTAGGTTTCATCATCAATCCTTCAATGGTCAGCTTGGCCAAAGAATTCTTCAGTAAGACATTTAAGGATGATCCAGTATCTACCAACACCCTTGACAAAACAACGTCAACACATTTGATGGAAATGTGTAAAGCTTTATTATGATTCTTCCCATCGGGGGGCAACTCTCCATCATTGAAGCTTAGAATATGCGCGGAGGCAATGTTCGACACAACTCCTTCGAATTGTACAATAGATATTTCCTGGGGTACATGAGCAGTCTTTAAAAACTTTATCAATGACTCCTGATGGACAGGGGAGCACATTAGCAGCGACAACATGGAAATCTTAGAAGGTGTTTGATTGAGCTGGTCAACCACTTTATAATCACTTTTTTGGATGATTCGTAGAAATTCTTCAACGTCTTCACCGGAATTTCCTTTTTGAGTAGAAGTTTGCCCCTGCTCGATTGTTGGCTGCTTCTCATTTGTACTGTTTGGTGGCGGTACGGGCCCAAAAATCCTCCCACTTCTAGTTATTCCACTGGTTCCAACCATGTTCCCTACAGAGCTATCAACTTTCACAGCATCCTCTTCCACCTTCTGCCCATTAATATAAACAGTTGGCTCATACTTCCAAGGGACAGCCTTGGTGCTCTAAAAAGGGAAAGGAGCAGGTGTAGATATTACTAATGGAGCGAGTGAAGGCGGAGACAGTGGGATCTCTACTTGATCGTATGGTATCTAAAGTGGTTCACAAGCTTGATTGTATGGAGTCTGAACAGGATGCCAATCATAATCACAGGGGATTTGCAAAGGCACATGAGGCTGATCACATGGAATTGTTAGCGGCACAACATCATACGGGATTTGTAATGGAACTTGGACAGGATACCAATCTTCATCATATAGAATTGTCAGAGGCATACGAGGTTGATCATATGGATTGTTCACCAGTTCTTCATCATAAGTAAATTCCATCGGATCATAAGGGACATCAATCAGGTCATACGGAATGTCCAGAGTTGCCACTTCTTCGATATTTGATATCTATTCTATCAACATGACGCCTTGATCTAACGACTTATGAATGCTTATCTTCAAATCATTACAGCTTTGGGGATCTTCCAAACAGTGTTGACAATCCTTGGTACATCCTGGAAAAACATTCTTCATTAACAATTGTTCTTTGACAAGTGCAAAGGGGGTCTTCATCTTGTCAACTTCTGACACCAACTTCTTCCCTCTTGACTCTTCAATCATGTTTGTAGCATGGTTCGACATTGGATTATTAGTCACATTGGGATTATTTTTGGTGAAATTGATGGCTTTTGAATCAATGAGATCTTATACCACATACTTAAAAGCTTTGTAGTTTTCAATATTATGTCCGGGAGCTCCATAATGAAACTCACAACGGGCATTTGCATCATAACCAGGAGGTAAGACAACTGGGGGAGCCTTCATCTCTCTCAGCTGTACTAAAGAACCCTTAAGCAAAAGTGGAAGCAACCTAGCGTATGTTGTTGGAATGGGATCAAATCTTTTCTCAAGTCTCCTTTGCCTTGGCTGACCCTGATAATAGCTTTGACGTTGTTGTTGGTAGGGGTCTTGAACAGCCGGTTGACTTGCAGGTATAGAGAGGTTGATTTGGAGTAACAGTGTCCACATGATGATAAGAACCTTGGTATGCTTTGGCTTTTCCTTTATCCATTGAGGCAACGTTTGTTTCCCCTTCTCTTTTTCTTGTAAAACCTTGGTAGGGCTTCTTTGATCCACCGGGAACTCCATCAGCATTCTGAATCTTTCCAATCTTTATCATGTTCTCGATCCTTTGACCAGCCATAACTAAATCTGAGAACACAAAGGATGTGCATCCAGCCAAGCGTTCTAGGAAAGGACCTTGAAGAGTCCCCATGAACATATCTGTCAATTCTCTTTCAAGAAAAGGAGGCTGGACTCTAGCAGCCAAGTCCCTCCATCTTTGTGCATAGTCTTTGAATGCTTCATCAGACTTCTGGGTCAGGCCCTGGAGTTGTGTGCGATTAGGCACCATGTCAGAATTGTATTGGTAGTGCTTCAGAAATGCCTCAGCCAACTCTTTCCATGTCTTGATATACGTACCTTCCAACTGCATATACCATTCAAGGGATGCCCCACTGAGGCTATCTTGAAAGAAATGCATTAGTAGTTTTTCATCGTCGAAATAAGCAGCCATCTTGCTACAATATGATCGGATGTGGGTTCGAGGACAGCAGGTCCCTCTGTATTTTTCAAAGTCAGGGACTTTGAACTTGAGTGGAATCTTAACACCGGGCACCAAACACATATCCGCGACATCTAACCCAAAAGTGCTTGGGCCTTGTAGTCCTTTGAATGTTTCTTGTAAGGCAAGTACTTTCTTTTCCAAGTCAGTAGTCGGTACTCCGGAAGTGTCTACGACCAAGTCATTGTGAGGCTTGTAGAAACCTTCGTGATCATAAAAATGGATTGGAGGAGGAACCGCACCATCACCAGGAGTAGGGGTTGCGCCAGCGCCAGCAGGAGTAGGGATTGTGCCACCAAGAACAAGGATTGCACTTGCAGGAGTGGCACCACCGGGAGTAGGATTTGAGCCCGCAGTAGTAGGAATTTGAGTGTTGGTAGCGTTTCTTTCTATAACTTGTCTCATCTCTTCTTGTCCTCTAGCCATAGCATGGATGACTTCCATTAGCTGGCTCATCTGAGTCTTCATTTGGGTCATCTCTTCCCTGAAATCGGCTTGATTCTGCTCAATCTGATCCATTAGTAATCTTCGATTGCGACGAGTGTAGTAGGGATGTCGGGAAGTCAGCTTGTTTACTGCGAATGGAGGTCAAGCCTTTGTAAGTTTTGGTTTTGCTTTATGAAATGCAGAATGATGTATGAATGCATATGGAATAATATGTTATGCGCAAGCTCTTAGTAACCTTGTTAGTTATCATTAAGAATATAAACATTTTCCATTGCAATTAATCAGAAGAGACATAATAGAACAAAAACTCTCATTTCATTAAGGCTTGAAGCCAAGTTCAAATACAAGATACGCTTCTTAAACAAATTACAAATCAACTCTAAAGGTTACTCCTTGGGCTTTGTGAACCGCCTCTAAATTTGTAACGAGCTCTCCCATTGTTTCCTTGCAAAACTTCACAAAGTCAAACACAGGGACATGAGTGTTTTCAAGAGTCATCACTTGATCAGCCACCTTCAATTTTTCAGGGATTTGTTGAAGCACAAAGTTGGAGATTCCCGCCAGGTTCACAAATTTGTCCTTCCATTCGGCATAGAGAATCTGGAGATTGTGGATGATGTCATCTCTCTAAAGTACCGCAGCCTTCACTTGACGACAACTTTCTTCCTAATAGTGGCAACTGTCTTTCAGCTCTAGGTATAGCTCATCATAGATTCCATCTTTCAGCATCTTGATTTCCTCAATAGCTCTACCCAATTGGTAATCTGCTTGTATGAGATCTCGATGCGCAATCTTTTTTTCCAATAGTGCATGAGCTAACTGATCCTTGCTACCTTTGATAATGCTATTCAACGTATGAATCTGACTTTCAAATTTTTCCCTTTCATCTTTCTTCATCTGGGTGGCTATTCTTACATCATTTTCTAAGTCTCTGACCTTTCGCCATACTTTGTTGGTGATCCAAGTCGGCGTTGGCGTTTTTGAGTGCTCCACCAACCCATTCCTTCTTTCCTTTCTCTTCTCTAGCCCTTTTCTTACTATCCTCAAACTTTTCTTTCAATTCTTTGCTTTTGTCTTCCCAAGCTTCGCTTTTCTGCTTAGTCTCACTGAGTTGAATTCAGTGCTGAGTGTTCTCATCCTCAAGTTCTTGGACTTTAGACTTAAGTTTCTCCATGTCTTCGGGTAAGATTGGTTCAGGCTCAAGATTTGATGGGAAAGCAGATGTGTCAAAGACAAAAGGTAATATGACTTCTTTTGCTCTCTCTTTCACCCATTTAACATAAGGTTCACGAGCAATGATATTCTTCCTCCCATTGTCTGGATTGCTTCTTGTGATGTTTGCCCATGCTCTTCTTGCCCTTCTTACAGCTGGATCATTTGGATCGGCCGTATTGACAAGAAATGGTACCAAATCTTCTTCTTTAGGAGGACCGTCCATGGAGTGTCCAAACTGTCTTTTGAGTAACACCGGGTTGTAATTGATGCAACCCCATGTTCCCAAGAGAGGCAAATTGGGAAATTCTCCGCAAGAAAATATGATATCTCTGGTTTCCCACTCCCTCTTGTACTACGTGATGGAACTGGCAGTGAGTGAAGCGAATCTTTGAGGCCATGAGAGTTTCTTAGAAGCAAAAGGACCTTTCTCAGGCATTTGGGTCCTCAACCACTTATGCAAGAGCAGGGCGCAACAGAGGAACATTCCACCTCCTTTTGTATGGCTGGTATGAAGTGTATGGTAGAAGTCACCTAAGAGGAAAGGCACGGGGTTCTTGGTCAAGAAGATTTCCACAGCTACTTGGTCCATAAAATTTTCCCCATTTGGAAACATCACAATTCCATAGACCAAGAGTGCCAAAAATGAACCACATATTTCCCATTTCTCTTCTTTGGCATACTTTCGTGCTTGTTCTTCTAAGAATTTCCTCGAGAATCCCCTAGCTCCTTTGGGTGCCCAATTGGCTATCACATCTCTTGTGGGAATCCCTAAGGTAGAAGCCACTTTCTTCAAAGTGAATTCTTCTTCGAGCTTTCGAAAAGGATTGCGATCTCTGATGGAGAGGTTCAGAATCTTCTCGAATTCTTCTAAAGTGGGAGCTATCTGAAAATCAGTAAAGGTGAAACAACGGAGGGAAGTGTCATAGTACTGAGCCAAGGCTGTGAGGGCTTCAAATTCTGTCTTCTCTGTCAATAAATCTAAGATTCTCCCATAAGAAGAGTGAAATTTTTTGTGCTTGATGGGAGTGATCTTGGCACTTAGAGCTTTTAGACTGTCAATTGAAGGATCTTTGTATTTGAAAGTGAAAGTACTTTTTATGTCGGTCTTCTTATTTAGTCTCATCGTCCCTAGATTCACATTCATCATGATTGCTTCTGAAAAATGCCTATATCTGCAACAAGAACAAGACAATAAGAGCTTTGTTTTTATGAAGTATATATGTATGAGTGGATGCATAAATGGAATTCGAGCACATGGGTTCATAAGTCCGAGGTATGGATATGGCTGATACTGACTGCTTTATGAACAGGTTCTCACAAGGTGTGATCTATGGTTAAAAGGGATCCCAAAGTCATGGATTCATATGACTGTTCTGTTAGAACACAGATTGGTTCTTAATAATATCTCTATGTTTTGATGATAACTATTATGAAATTTTGTAATTAAGAATTATATACTCTAAAATTTGCTTGAGAGTATTTGCTGCATATATTAAAATAATTATCACTCCATAAGCAAATCAGAACTGAACATAAGAAATATGCTAGACTCTGAAGTGCCAGATGCATCCATTAGAAGATTATGAATGCTGCCAACAGAAGATCCTGAGCGTAGCCTCCAGAAGGATCTGGAGCAGAAGCTCCAAAAGGATCTGAAGCAGAAGCTCCAGAAGAATCTGAAGCAAGTCAGAAGCATCTGAACCAAAGAAGAATTCTGTATGAAGAGTTTTCAAGCATAGTTACTACAGAAGATTCTGAAAGTACTAAAGCTGCCAGTACTGAGAATCTGACTCAAATATGCTCTGAACTTATACATGCTAAAAGCACACCTGCTGCAAAGACTCTGATTCAGCAAAACTCTGATCAACATCAGAAGGCTCTGATCAAATTAGACTCTGATGGTTCTTGCTGAAAAATTGATGAAGAAGAATTCAAAGATTATGTCCGTTGGAATAATCCAAACGACTCTTTCCTTATTTATGCTAGACACAAGAACACAGACAAAAAGGATTTCTCTGTGCTTTCTTCTTCTAGGAAAGGTCACTTGATGTGAAGACAAAAAGGCTTAGACCTTTTGGTACACTCTTCTCAACGTGAAGTTCTCTTGGATCAAGCTGCCTATAAAAGCAAGTCTTCACCCATCTTCTTCAGTTGACGTTTTACTTGAAAAGAAATCAATATTCAAAGCTCTCATACTATTCACATTCTTTCTAGAATTAATTTCTTTGTTCTTAATATTAAGTGAAAAATCACAGTTGTGATAAAGCTTTATTAGAAGCAATTTAAACACTTGTATTTGTTATTACATTTGATTGTAAGAAAACCTTAAGAAGATCCAGTTAGGATCAGTAGTTCTTGAGAAGACTTTGAACAGTTGTTCTTAGTGCTTACTATTGTAATCAGTTGATTAAATAGTGGATTAAGTCCTTGATTGAGAAAGGCAAATCACTCTAGGAAGGGTGGACTGGAGTAGTTGAGTTCAACGAACCAGGATAAAAATACTTGAGTTTTTATTTCTAAGTTTTTATCTTCATACTTATTCAATCCCCCTTCTAAGTATTTTCTCACCTTCAGTTGGCATCAGAGCTCCGGTTCTGTGTGTGCTACCACTTCACAGTGACAGTAAAGATCTAGTGTGAAAAACTTTGATATATATTTGGTTGTTACTATGGCTGATAATACAATATCTAACATTAACAACAAATATGAAGAAAGGGACAGAATCAGCACTAAACCCCCTATGTTTGATGGGGAGAAATTTGATTATTGGAAAGACAGGATTGAAAGTTTTTTCCTTGGTTATGATGCTGATTTATGGGATTCGGTCATAGATGGATATGTTCATCCCACTGATGGGAATGGCAAGAAAGTAGATAGAAAATCTATGACAGAAGCCCAGAAGAAGGAATTTAGAAATCACCACAAGGCCAGAACAATATTGTTAAATGCAATATCTCACACTGAGTATGAAAAAATTACTAATAGAGAAACTGCATTTGACATGTTTGAGTCCTTAAAGATGACTCATGAGGGAAACTCTCAAGTCAAGGAAACAAAGGCTCTGGCTCTGATCCAGAAGTATGAAGCCTTCAAGATGGAAGACTCTGAATCTGTTGAAGCTATGTTCTCCAGATTTCAAATACTTACAGTTGGACTAAAGGTTCTGGATAAAGGATACTCTATTGCTGATCATGTGAAAAAGATCATCAGAAGCTTACCTACCAGATGGAGACCTATGGTGACTGCGCTGAAAATGGCTAAAGATCTGAACAAGATCTCCTTGGAGGAACTAATCAGTTCACTAAGAAGTCATGAAATTGAACTTGAGGAAGATGAACCTCAAAATAAAGGTAAATCTGTTGCTTTAAAATCTAATAAATCTGCTAAAGCATTGCAGGTAATAGAGGAAAGCTCTGAAGAATCCTCATCTGAAGATGAAGATGAACTATCCATGCTGTCTAGAAGAATAAACAAACTCTGGAAGCATAAAGGAAAGAAGTTCAGAAACTTCAGGAAGCCTGACCAAAGAAAAGAATCTTCTGGACACAGAAGATCTGGCAAAAAGGAGGTTGTCTGTTATGAATGTAAAGAACCTGGACATTACAAAAATGAATGTCCAAAGGTGCTGAAAGACAAGCCTAAAAGAAAATCTGATAAGAAGAAAAAGGTTCTAATGGCCACCTGGGATGATTCAGATACATCTGAATCTGAATCTGAGTCAGAAGAGGATTGTGCTAATGTAGCCTTGATGGCAGACATAGAAGATCAGGAGGAAGGAACTTCAGGATCTGAATCTGACTCTGAATCTGACTCTGACGCTGAAGAGGTAATGGCTAAACTCACTAAAGAAGAACTTATCAAAGTGTTATCAGAAGTTCTGAAGAGCTATAACAATATTAAGCTCAAATACAAGAAGCGTCAAAGCAATCTTGTATCTGAGAATAATATTCTCAAATCATAAGTAGCTGAGCTAAATGAAAAGAACTTAAAATTGAAAAAATGATTCTGAATTAGCTTAACAAAACTCTGATTCTGAAACTGAATCTGAATGCAAAAATATTTTGGAAAAATATGATTATAGCTTTCAGAAGTTTCTTGCTAAAAGCATAGACATAAGTAAAATGGCTTCCATGATCTATGGAGTTAGCAGAAATAACAGAAAAGGAATTGGATATGAATCTTCCTCTGGAAAGGATTTAAATCCAAAACCTGTTGATAAAACTATCATCAAGAAAACTCCTTTATATTCCCACTTTAAATTTGGTCACTTGAATGATATTGAACAAACACGTTCTGAAAAGAATATTCATGTGTTTAAATCTAAGGCTAGTCAGAATAAACCTTATGTTGAAAAACAGAAGTTTAGACAAACCTTCAGAACAACTAACCCTAAAGGACCCAAGAAGATCTGGGTACCTAAAAGTAAAATAATTCCTGTTGCAGATGTTCTTAGCAGCAAGGTCAGGACACCAATCATGGTACCTGGACTCTGGATGCTCGCGACACATGACAGGAGAAAGGTCTATGTTCCAAAGTCTAGAGCTTAGATCTGGAGGTGATGTGAAATTTGGAGGGAATCAGAAGGGCAAGATCATTGGATCTTGCACCATTGGAAATGGTAAACTTCCCTCTATTACTAATGTTTTACTTGTAGAAGGGTTAAAGCATAACTTATTGTCCATAAGTCAATTAAGTGACAATGGTTATGATATAACCTTTAATCAAAAATGTTGTAAAGCTATTAGTCAAAAGGATGGCTTTATCCTATTTAGTGGAAAGAGGAAAAACAACATTTATAAAATAAATCTTTTAGAACTTAAGGTTCAAAATGTTAAATGCCTCTTGTCTGTTAATGAAGAGCAATGGGTCTGGCACAGAAAATTGGGGCATATTAATATGAGACGTATATCTCAGATTAATAAACTTAATCTTGTCAGAGGACTTCCTAATCTGAAGTTCACCTCAGATGCTCTTTGTGAAGCATGCCAAAAGGGGAAGTTTTCAAAATCATCTTTTAAATAAAAAAAATGTTGTTTCTACTTCCAGACCACTAGAATTACTTCATATTGATCTGTTTGGACCAGTGAAAACTGCATCCATCAGAGACAAGAATTATGGATTAGTCATTGTTGATGACTATAGTAGATGGACATGGGTAAAGTTCTTAAAACACAAGGATGAGTCACATTTTGTGTTCTTTGACTTCTGTAAACAAGTCCAGATTGAAAAAGTTTTCAAAATTATAAAAGTCAGAAGTGATCATGGTGGTGAATTTGAAAATAAATATTTTGAAAAATATTTTAATGAAAATGGCATTGCTCATGATTTTTCCTGTCCTAGAACTCCATAACAAAATGGGGTTGTAGAGAGGAAAAACAGAACTCTGCAAGAAATGGCCAGAACCATGATCAATGAGACTAATCTGGCAAAACACTTTTGGGCAGAAGCAATCAACACAGCCTGTTACATTCTGAACAGAGTGTCTGTAAGACCTCTTCTGGAGAAGACTCCATATGAACTGTGGAAGAACAGAAATCCCAACATTTCATATTTTCATCCTTTTGGATGTATTTGCTATATGTTAAATACTAAAGAAAATCTGAACAAGTTTGATTCCAAAGCACATAGGTGTTTCATGCTTGGATATTCTGAATGCTCTAAAGGCTACAGAGTATACAACACTGAGACACAGATTGTAGAAGAATCTATTCATGTTAGATTTGATGATAAGCTTGGCAGTAAAAAGCCAAAGCAGTCTGAAAACTCTGCAGGTAGAGAAGTAGTCTTCACAGACTCTGAAGGCTCAGAGGCAGACAAAGCTCAAGTGAAGGAACCAGAAGCAACGTCAGATGCCATTCCTTTAACTTCTCAGATGAACAATTTAAACATTTATGAAGAATCAACTGTTAGAGGATCATCTTCCAGAATCAAAGCTTCTCATCCAGAGAATGTTATTATTGGAAAGAAGGATGATCCTATCAGAACAAGATCCTTTCTTAGATCATCTGAAGCATCATTATTTGGACTGGTGTCAGTAATTGAACCAACTTCTGTAGATGAAGCTCTGCAAGACAATGATTGGATATTGCCATGTAAGAAGAGCTAAATCAATTCACCAGAAATGATATGTGGGATTTAGTTCAAAGACCAAAAGGATTCAATATAATTAGAACTAAATGGGTCTTCAGAAATAAGCTTTATGAGAAAGGAGAAGTTGAAAGAAATAAGGCAAGGCTTGTTGCTCAAGGGTACATTCAACAAGAAGGTATTGATTATACTGAAACTTATGCTCCAGTGGCAAGGTTAGAATCTATACGCCTTCTTATTTCATTTGTTGCACAAAATAACATCACTTTGTATCAGATGGATGTTAAAAGTGCCTTTCTTAATGGTATTACAGAAGAAGAAGTTTATGTCCACCAGCCTCCTGGTTTTGAGAGTGAAAAATTTCCAGATCATGTTTTCAAACTAAAGAAATCTCTGTATGGTTTAAAACAAGCTCCCAGAGCTTGGTATGAAAGATTGAGCAATTTTCTTCTAGAGAAAATTTCATCAGAGGCAAAGTGGACACAACACTCTTTTGTAAATCATTTAAGAAAGATCTTCTAATTTGTCAAATATATGTGGATGATATCATATTTGGATCTACCAATACTATGCTGGGAAAGGAGTTTGCTCAATGTATGCAAGAAAAATTTGAAATGAGCATGATGGGAGAATTGAGATTCTTTCTGGGAATTCAAGTCAACCAAACTCCAGAGTGCACTTACATACATCAGACTAAATATGTTAAAGAACTTCTGAAGAAATTTAACATGACTGATAGTAAGATGGCAAAGACTCCCATGCATCCAACTAGCTCACTAGGCAAGGAAGAGGTAAGTAAGAAAGTAGATCAGAAACTCTACAGAGGTATGATAGGATCTCTTCTTTACTTAACTGCTTCTAGACCTGACATATTGTTCAGTGTATGCTTGTGTGCTAGATTCCAATCAGATCCTAGAGAATCACACTTGACAGCTGTCAAGAGGATTCTAAGGTATCTGAAAGGTACTTCTAATATGGGTTTGTGTTACAGAAAATCTGATGATTTCAAATTAGTTGGATTCTGTTACGCTGACTACGCTGGAGACAGAGTGGAAAGAAAAAGTACTTCTTGAAGTTGTCAATTTCTAGGAAGAAATCTAATCTCTTGGTACAGCAAGAAGCAACCCACAATTGCACTATCAACCACAGAGGCAGAATATATTGCTGCTGCTGGATGTAGCACGTAGATGCTCTGGATGAAAAGTCAGCTAGAAGATTATCAAATATTTGAAAGTAACATTTCTATATTCTGTGATAATACTTCTGCTATATGTTTGTCTAAAAACCCCATTTTACACTCTAAGGCAAAACATATAGAAATTAAACATCATTTCATCAGAGACTATGTTCAGAAGGGAATTATAAATTTAGCCTTTGTTGATACAGATCATCAATGGGCAGATATTTTCACAAAACCCCTTGTTGAAGATAGATTCAAATTTATTCTGAAAAATATTGGTATGGATTTTTGTCCAGAATAATATCTGTCAGAAGGAAATTTTACAAATGCAAAAATGTTTAATGCTCTGAAGTATTTCTTCTAATTACTTATTCATTTCCTTTAATTATTTTTTGTGTGAAACTCTGAACTAACAATACTCAGAGGATCTGAACGTTGGTTAACGTTTCATTTCTCAAGAGAATTCAGAAGCACATGCAAGCAAACACGTGTCACTCTGAATCTGCAAAGGTGGCGTGTACACTACTGAAGAGACGTTTGAGGTGAAGTTTGAATAGTGAAAATCTTGATTTTCCCCCCAATTTGTTAGAATCAATAAATGCTTGAAGTGATTTTTATTCTTTTTCATTAAATGCTATGTGTGAACGTGCAATTATCTGACTGTTTGTATGCCTAAGTGTTTACTATAAATATCACACTTCTCACCACTTTCACACTTTTCACATCTCAATCGTTTATGCATTTCTGTCTTCTTTTCTCTCTTCACAAAAACCCTAAGCGTTTGACAAACTCATCTTCAATGGCAACTTCATCATCTACTGCTGCTCAGTTTCAATCAACCATGGTTGTAGTTACTTCTGCAAATATGGGTGTGACTCCATATACGACACCAAAGAGAACTTTGTTAACACCTGTTGACAAATTGGAGGTTCTCTGTGAGTCAATGGTGGAATTTGATTCACTGGCTGAGAATGGGTTTGAGTTTCGCTCCATAATTGATGCTCAAGGATGGGTGAAATACTTTGATAGACTTTTTAGACCAGCTTACCCCCTTCTAGTGAAAGAATTCTGGATTCATGCTGCTGTATACCCTAAGTTCATTTTATCTTCTGTTCTGGGTAAAGAGATAATCATCACAGAAGATCTGATCAGGAAACTCATTGGATATGAGGAGACAGATGGAGTATCACATCTTCCAGCTGGGCGTGTAGATATGGATGAAGTATATGAGGAAGTGATGACTGCTGGACAAGCTTCTAATAAGTTCAAAGATCTGAAGCCTGACTACAAGATCTGGGCAAAGATTTTCATGGGATGCATTCATCACAGAAAGTCTACAAACTCTCCAGACTATGTAAACAATGAACAACTCTACTTTATGTATTGCTTAAGTCAGAGCACCAAGGTAGATCTTCCCTACATTCTGTTTATGCACTGATGGGATCATATAAATGCCTCCAGAGAATCTGTGAAAGAAAAAGGTCAGAAAATCAGAACTTGGATTCCCTTTGGAAGGTTAATCTCAGATTTTCTGACAGAAAATGGATTGGTGACTGCTCTATTTGCTGCTGGAGTCACAGATGAACTTGAATTTATTCTTGGAAAACCTATGAATGCAAAGAGTCTTTAGAGACTAAAAATAGTAGAAGAACTCACAACAACACCCAAGAAGCTACTGAACTCAGTCAGAAGAGAATCCTAGTAGATGACTATCTTCTGTTCTTTGCTGAAGAGCCAAGAGAAATAATAGTGAGTTATATTGATGCTTGCAAGGCAGATGGAACGCCCATTCCTGCAGATATTCTGAAGAGAGCAAGGGAATCATTGCCTGCTGTAGGAGAAGAGATCCCAAGAAAAAGAAGTCAATCAGAAGCAGAAGCTGCACCTGTTCAGAAGAAGCCCAAAGTTGCTGAGAAGCCTCAGAAGCTGATCAAGAGGAAAGCATATGGAGACACTCCTTCTGTTCCTGCAAAACGTATCAAGATTAAAGGTACCAAATCTTCTGTATCTTCTGTAAATAATACTGTTATAAATTATTCAACACTTAAGTCTATCCCTAAACCACCTTCTACTCATAAACAATCTATTACTGCTCCACCTCATGTATCTGTTCCATCTCCACAAAAATCATCTAATCCTGCTTCCATCTCACCTATAAAACCTTCTACTACAAATTCATCTGTACCAAAACCAACAACAACAAAACCACAAAATCAGACTCCACAACCAGAAATACCAACAAAACAATCTGCACCACAACAACCACAATCAGAAAAACAACCACAACAAAAAGAAAAACCATCTGAACAACAACAACAACCCCAAAAAAAACAATCTGAACCACAAACACAACAACAAGAAAAACAACCAGAAAAACCACCATCAAACACATCTGAACCCATTGCATCTGTTCCAGTTACCTCTGAACCAATAAAAGTTACATCTGATCCACCCACATCAGAACCACCTACATCTGAGCCCCCATCAAAACCTTCTGAAAATCTTTCAGAATCAACCAACCCATCTGGAACCAATATCCCTGAGACAGAGGTTCTAAATGTTACACCTCTCAAAACTGTTTTTGAAGTGTCATCTACCTCTTGCACTCCAACCTCATCATCCAATTCCTCAGAATCTGATATACATCCAGATTTTCTGGTATCCCCCTCTCATAGAGATTCTGAAGTAAACCAACCTGAACTCCCTGTTTCTTCTGAAGTTATTATTCCAGAACCTATTCCAACACCTAAACCATCTTCTGAAATTATCATTCCAAATCCTACCCCTGCACCCAAGCCAAGAACATCTGAGAATGTACCTTCTGCTTCGTGCAAACTATCCTCCTCTAACAAACTTCCTTCTGGTTTCACCTTGAAAAACTTCTACACCAGAATTGAACCTTATGAAACCATCACTCCTCTCAAACCCAAACTTACCATCACTCTACCATCTGTGCTTCAAACCTATATTAAAACAATGTCAGCAGTATATTCATCAGATCCAAAACCATACTCTGCTATATCTGCTAAATCTGATATACATGTTTCATCTGATAAACCTGTTATTCCTGATACACCTGCTAAATCTGCTTTCAAACCCAACTTTGATAAACCATTTGATGTGGTTTCCTATCAAACTAAAGCAAAACCAAATCTGATGAATGCTTTAAACAGATCCAAACCTGACAAATCCTCTGAAATTCCATTCATACCCTACTACCCTCATCCTCTGATCTCCATTCGTAAATCCATATTTCCACCTACTCCCCAACCCAAACCAATAACCTTGGAAACTCTGTTACACCCCAGACCTAGACTAAATGTTGATCATTTATTTACATATTTTTTTGCAAGAAATACATATGTATTTAGGTTTTGTACAAAGGAAATGTTCAACAACAATGGATGCAAAGGAATCTGATGTCATTTGGAATGGCTTCATAAACAGATTCAACACTGTAGCATCAAATCTGAAGAACGTATATTCTGATGATGCGAAGCTCAGATTTGCTGAAGCTGCTAGAAGTCTGTTCTGGACTGTTAAGAGATCTGGACCACTGCTTCTTATAGATGCTCCCTCATCATCAGAAGAGAATAATGAATCTGCATCTGAAGACAACCCCCTGGCCATGACTATGATAGAACATCCTTCTGGCTCTACTACTCCTTGCTCCAAAGCCCCTATGGAAATTGACTATGTTCAAGCTTCAGAAACTGTTCCATCTTCTTCATCTGAGATCAAGAAAGAACATCCAGATCTTGAAGATAAGATTGCAGTTCTGGAAGCTGGTCAATCAGAAATCAAGTCATGGATGGCTAAACAAGATAAGAAGTCTGAAGACATGACTCAGTGGATGTCCCAACAGGATCAGAAGAATGAAACAATGGCTAAGTGGAGGTCAAAACAAGAACAGTCCTCTTCTGAGATCACGGATCTGTTGAAGATGCTTTTGTCAAAACACTCTTAGTTTATTTTTTTTCTTCTGTTGTTTGCATATGATGTTTGCATATGTATTTTGAATATCTTCTGATGTGTGTACTCTTGCTCTGAATTGAATGAATGAATGTTTCAAAGTTTTCTCCACTTGATTTATCTCATTTATTGTTTCCTTTTATTTGTCTTTTCAATGCTATTACTTTTTGCTTATGACAAAAAAGGGGGAGAAAATATAGATCTGAACTGTTTAATTAAACTTCACCAGAATGAAACTTCAGACATATCAATTTTATCTAACATTAAATCTGAGTATTTCAGAATATTTGATAAGTACACTCTGTAAAAGAAACTCTGAGACTATCAGATCATTTTGACAATTATCAGACTCTGACTCTGAAATATGTAAGACACTCTGACTCTCAAATGTTAAAGAACAATCAAGCTCTAACTCTGAAAAATACTCAAGACAAAAGGGAAGTTTCTATTCCTTATTTATATTTAATTCAGGGGAAGATTCATCATCTCAGGGGGAGTTATAATTATTCTATTTTCAATTAAACAAAATTTATGTTGTTTTTGTCATCATTAAAAAGGGGGAGATTGTTAGAACGATTGGTTCTTAATAATATCTCTATGTTTTGATGATAACTATTATGAAATTTTGTAATTAAGAATTATATACTCTAAAATTTGCTTGAGAGTGTTTGCTGCAGATATTAAAATAATTATCACTCTAGAAGCAAATCAGAACTGAACATAAGAAATATGCTAGACTCTAAAGCGCCAGATGCATCCATTAGAAGATTCTGAATGCTGCCAACAGAAGATCCTGAGCGTAGCCTCCAGAAGGATCTGAAGCAGAAGCTCCAGAAGGATCTGAAGCAGAAGCTCCAGAAGAATCTGAAGCAAGTCAGAAGCATCTGAACCAAAGAAGAATTCTGTATGAAGAGTTTTCAAGCATAGTTACAGAAGATTCTGAAAGTACTAAAGCTGCCAGTACTGAGGATCTGACTCAAATATGCTCTGAACTTATACACGCTAAAAGCACACCTGCTGCAAAGACTCTGATTCAGCAAAGCTCTGATCAACATCAGAAGGCTCTGATCAAATTAGACTCTGATGGTTCTTGCTGAAAAATTGATGAAGAAGAATTCAAAGATTATGTCCGTTGGAATAATCCAAACGACTCGTTCCTTATTTATGCTAGACACAAGAACATAGACAAAAAGGATTTCTCTGTGCTTTCTTCTTCTAGGAAAGGTCACTGTGAAGACAAAAAGGCTCGGACCTTTTGGTACACTCTTCTCAACGTGAAGTTCTCTTGGATCAAGCTGCCTATAAAAGCAAGTCTTCACCCATCTTCTTCAGTTGACGTTTTACCTGAAAAGAAATCAATATTCAAAGCTCTCATACTATTCACATTCTTTCTAGAATTAATTTCTTTGTTCTTAATATTATGTGAAAAATCACAGTTGTGATAAAGCTTTATTAGAAGCAATTTAAACACTTGTATTTGTTATTACATTTGATTGTAAGAAAACCTTAAGAAGATCCAGTTAGGATCAGTAGTTCTTGAGAAGACTTTGAACAATTGTTCTTAGTGCTTACTATTGTAATCAGTTGATTAAATAGTGGATTAAGTCCTTGATTGAGAAAGGCAAATCACTCTAGGAAGGGTGGACTGGAGTAGTTGAGTTCAACGAACCAGGATAAAAATACTTGAGTTTTTATTTCTAAGTTTTTATCTTCATACTTATTCAACCCCCCTTCTAAGTATTTTCTCACCTTCATGTTCATCATATACTACATGAATATGTCGGATGATGGCTCCATCACATGAACCTCTTTTGGGTGAGGTCCTCGTATCGAACCACACGAGAAGAACTTCTCGGGGACCCATACTACGAGACATATCGACACTGGGTTCTAGACAGGGATTTCAGAGTCATGGACTTCTTTGACTGTTTGTTACGTATGTCAGTCATTTCCAGGAAATAACTCCATCAAGAAAGTCTCTCCTAAACGAGGTCTTCATGATCCACACGAGAAGAGCTTGTCGAGGACCCATACTACGTGACCATCAATCTTAGTTGGCCAATGGTTTAGGGTTCTAAAAGGTCCTTAGAGTAATGGATTCCCAAGAAAACATTGATCAAACACGCCAAGAGCTTGACGGTTCTCATCATTCTCAAAGGAATCTACTCTAAGTGAGGTTCTCGTATCGACTATCACGAGATGAGCATCTCGGAAGCCCATACTACTCAACCTCTCCTATCTCAATTTAGACTCGGGTATAGAGTTTTTCCCTCAAGTTTGCCACTAAAGTATCCAATCCATACCATAGAAGTGAGATCCATATGAGATACAATTTAAAAAAATAAAGGAAAGTGATAAGCAAGCAAAATAAAAGGAAAACACCTAAACACGCGAAAAACAACCTAGGTTAGGCTTGACTCGCTTAGGAAAATCCCAAGTAGAGTAGCCAGCTGTCGCTACGCGAAAAATGACAGAGTCGCCACCGGATTTTATTTATCCCAAGGAGGGAAAGGGAAATAGCAATAAAACCTTTGGGAGAATGAGCATGGTCATTGCAACCAAGTCTTAGGATTCGGGAGTCGGTTATGTGAGGGGAAGGTTTTAGCACCCCCTCACATCCATCGTACTCGATGGGAACCTTCTAGGTAGTTTAACGTGAATGGGTATTTTTATAAAAAGGTGTGCTTGCTTAAGGGAAAAGAAGGAGTTGGTTTTTATTTTAATGCTCGCCAAGGATTGTGGCCCTTGTGCCTACGTATCCTCACTTAAAAGAAGTGAAGAATCAAAGCTCTGTAGTTTGGAGGCTTGTGAAATGATTGTTTGTTGGTTGATTTTATACCTTGAAAAAGGGTTTTCGGATTGATGCCCTAAGGCGAAAATAAGTTTGATGAGTTGATGTCATTTTTAGGTTTTTTGAAATGAAATTGTTCTTGATTAGCATCACACTAAAACTTTGGATAGAGATGAATGTTTCGAATAACCAAGTCGAGCGCCTTGTATTCAAAACATTCGGAACGAGTGTAGGAGGGTTCCATTCTCATTCCTTCTCCACCACTTTAAAGATCATGACGTATAACCCTAATCGTATATTTATTGTGTTTTGGATTTTTTATTAGAAAAATACCACTTGATGTTGGATCAAGGGTTTTATTGTTTGTAAAAATATTTGAAGTGATGCGAAAAAGGTCGATGGCGAGCGCATAAGGTGGTCGACTTACAAGGGTGAAAATGGCTCGATAAAATCGAGAGTTTATTTTTGAAAATAGTTTTGGAACCAAAATTCAAACATAACCACAAACATCCGCATATGAAGGTCGTGCAACCACATTGGGTTAGTCGACACAAAAATAACATAAAACATGAAAAAAAAAACAAAAAAAAAATTTGAGGAAAAAACTAGAAAAACAAGGGAAAGTTCGCTAGGCAAATGTTGTAGCGAAGATGCCCAGAACATCATGAAGTTTGCTAGGCGAACTAACCAGCAAACGTAAACAGAGGCAAAAGGGGACAAAGTTCGCTAGGCGAAAGTGCCAGTGAAGCTGCCCAGAAAAAACAACAAGAAGTTCGCTAGGCGAATCTCTAGCGAACGCAAACAGAGGCGAAATGGGGAAAAGTTCGCTAGGCGAAGGTGCCAGCGAACATGACAGAAAAACATCAAGAAGTTAGCTAGGCGAACTTCATGTTATTTTTCCCAGAAGGTGCCTTTTTTATGGAAACAATGGAAAAACATGGCAAAGTTCGCTAGGCGAACTTGCCAGCGAACGTGACAGTATTTTGAGTTTTCCAACTCATGTCACTATGTAACCTAAGCTATGTGTTATCTCTTTTCTTTTGTTCTTACAACATTTCTTAGTCATACAAGACCTTATTACAACATATACAACATAAAAATCACATAGAAATGAAACATGCAAAAAATGTAAAAAGATAAGGGTTTGAGAGAAAGTATACCCAAGAGCTACACCTCTCTTTCACCAATGGCCCTTGTTGGATGTGCTCCTATGGTCCACCTCCTTCTTCTGGTTTTTTATCCCTCTCTTGCTCTCTTAAGAGTTTATAAGTGCTCTTAATGTTTTCTCTCTTTTTTCTGTTTTTTCTCTTACTCTTTTTTCTGATTTTTCTCTCTCCAGGGTTTCTTGCTCTCAATCTCAATGTGTAGTGAATGTTGAGTGTCTTTCTTTTCCTCTGCAGCCCCCTTCCTTATAGTCAAACATTAGGGTTTGATGCAACATCTTTTCCTTGGGATATGCTTCTCTTCACTTTTTGGATGACAAGCCCAATTCTTTCCATTTCCATGAATCCTCTTTGTTGCATTTTTCTGCTACCTTTTGTCTTGTTTCCAAATCTAAACTTGCTTGTTTGCTTGTGTTTGGACTGCCCTTGTGGTCCAAATTTCTATCTTTGACAGCAAAAAATTCTAATATTTAGATGCATTATCATGAGTTATTCCCTTGGTCTTGTGACATGCATTGATTTTGTGACATGAGGCAATTTGTCACCTCTTGTACGGGGCTGTTTTGGATCACATTCAAATTTCCTATGGTTAAATATGCATAGTCTTGATCTTGAAACATTCCAATGTTGAATTAACTCTTAAATATTTTCCTTGGATGTTTGTAAGTACAAAGAAGATCATGTGGACTTGATGGGGCATGAAGGGTGCCATTGCATGAAGTTGAATTAAGACTAGAAATAACTTAACATTTTAAGCATTACTAAGAGTTAAAACTTTGTAACAAGTGTGGCATTCTTGCAAATGTCATGAAATTTCTCTTTGTAATATTCTTGAGTCTAGCCTTGAATTCATGAATCTTGAGCTTTGAATGATGGATTTCCTTTATGCCATTGAATTTGAAATGAATGGAATCTTGAATTGTGCACTTGTGATCTTGACTGATGCTTTGCAAATTTGAACCCCTCTTAATCAAGAATTTGAAACAAATTTGGAGGAAGAAATCTTGAATTTGGCCTTGCATTCCATGTTCATTAAAAATATTTATCTTGAATATCCCAATATTTTTCAAATAACTTCTTCTTGAAGGAATCTACATGAGTAGACTTTCCAACTTAGATCAAACCTTAGATGATGAACCTTTTCTTCCAAGTAGCCCATGATAAGCAATTTATCTTATTTGGAACGAACCGACCCAATCCTCACCTTGTGAACCCACATGCTCGATATGCAATAAAACGATGTATGATATGACGAATGTAGGGTATAAAAGGCTAAAGGTGAAAATGAGGGTGTGACAGCAGTCACCTTGAAAGAAAAATTTACAAAGAAATTGGAGGACTTAAAATTACCTTCGTACGTTAAACCTGAACAATGGTACGAAGTAGCTTTTAACATGTATCCCCCAAAATTTCCTCAACTGCCAAGTGCTGAATTTGGTGTGGCTTTTAGTCCTCCATTTCCAGACTGGTTCGTTTGTGGGGATTTTGTAAAAATCCTTCGACATGAATCTAAAAAACGTGTCAAGCGGGTGGTTCTGACTAAGTACATTCTAGACAATTTCAAAGGGCACCTTCATATTGACATAGAACACGTTTGCGTCGAGTCTCCAATATAGGAAGGTGTGGAACGGGAATTTTTCGACTTACTCTTTTTATCAATTCCTTGTCCCTCTTTTTACTTGTGATAACTGTATTGATTTTTCCAACTGTAAGGATTCCTGCCAAGAAGGCTACTACAGAGAAAGGCACCATCGAAGAAAAGGACGAGGAAAAGTCCACTAAAGCACTAGAAAAGGTAGACTTCGCCTACTATTATTATTCTTCTTCAACAGAGTATGTATTTTAATACTTGAGATATCTCTTCTTCTTAGTCCAGTCGAAGACGACCACCCACTCCCAAGAAAAGGAAGCAGAAAGAGACTCAAGTCCAGGTGATTGAGTCAGATGACGAAGATCTCTCCTCAGATACCTCCAGACAGCCAAAAAAGAAGAAGAAGCAAGCAAAAATCTCTGATGCTAGCTCTCAACTTAAACGTAAGGTTGTAAAACCTCAAGCAAAGAAAACTTCCACTCCTAAAGTATTTAAAGTTGATCCAGAACCAACCACTAAGGGTCCAACTGCAAAAAAAATCTCGATGGGGTCGAAAGTGACAACTCTAGCCCTGGGGCTAAAGGTTCTAAGGTAAAAATTCTACCTTAATCTCTTGAATTATATTTTCTTTTAGATTAAATTTTGACTAACCCGTATTTGATTTTTTCAGGGTGTCACCTAGGGCACAAAGCAACCAACAGTTGAACAGAGTATCTAATTGAGCAGCAAAAATCCTTCTTATCACCCAACCAGCGTCACTCCTTCTTATCATCCAACCAGCGTCACTCCTTCTTATCATCCAACCTCTCTCAAAAGATTCTAACAAAGATTCTACGGATGAGGTGAGTAAACTTGCAGAAACTAGCACCTTCATTGATGTGGAAGGTGACACGAAGATGCCACCTACTGAACAAATTGTCAAAGAAAAATCCAAAGATGACTCTCCTAGTAATGAAAAACAAGGTGTTGGTGGCCCATATGATGAAGAAGAGGAGAAGGAGAAGGATCGCTCTATGTTTGACTTTGATACGAAGCTTCATGAGGAAAAAGAAGAAGAAGAGCAAGCAGATGATGATGATAATGAAGAAGACAATAAACAACAAAATGACCAACCTAAAGTCAAACCAACTCTTGATACTGGAAAGAAAACATCAGGACCTTCGACTAAAACTACTACTTCCCTCTCCAACGAGGACTTAGAATCACTGAAGCAACGCAGGCCCTTGGAATATTTGAAAGCCATGATTAGTGCCAAGTGCAGCTCGATTGAGAAAAGGGCTAGCACTTCGAATGCATCAGGTGACCAATCTGCAAGCAAACCTGGGGATGACTTGCTTCTAAAGATCAAAGCAAAAGTCTTCGACGCTGATTTGTTCCAACTTTTGGAGAATGATACTTCTGCTTTTTTTGGGATCAAAGATCTCCTAAAACAAGTCAATGTCTTGACAGTTTCTCCAGAAGTTGCGGATGTCATTATGGACTTGGGCCTGCTAGTTGATCAAATTGTTGTAGATCTTAATCGAATAAAGGATGCTTCGAACAAGATCAAGAACAAGTTAGAGACCCAAGTTGCTGATTGGGATGCAGCCACTGAATATATCGCCAGAGTTGTAAAATTAGAGAAGGGCTCTAGAGAGAACAAAAAGGAAATTGAAGCTTGCGACAAAAACGTCAAAGCTTGGGAACAACAAATCAAAGAGTTGCAATCTAAAAATTTTAAGGCCAGGAAGCGTAAAGGAGAACTTCTGAAGTTTGATCAAGATGAATTGGCCAAATAAATTCAAGTCAGAATGTGTCGGGTCAAAAGAGTTCAAAAGCTTGGGAAGGAAATTGATGGCATTATTACCAACAAATTTTGCTGTGAGCGACGCTTAAGGCTTCACAAGTCGAAATACCAGAAGATGAAAGCTTATATTCCTTTTTAGCTTGATTGTAACCGTCGAATTGATTTTCTTTGTTGTAATGATGTTTAAGCCCTCATTGGCCTTTATGTAATGACTTAGCCATTTTGGAAACCTATGCATCTTGATCCACCATTTTGGCTTCGACTGTTTTTGTATGGATTATTCTTTAGTTATTTTTATTTATTGAAGTGCAGGCTTATATTTTTTTCAAATATTTCCCATTCACTTTCATGATTCTTCGATCCTCGGTTAGTTCTTCGACTTCGTATGCACCGTTAAAAAAAACTTGGATAATTTGAAAAGGCCCTACTTAGGGGACCAATTAGCTAATTCTCTATCCTTTTGATCCATGGGCAATATTACTTTCCAAACTAGGTCCCCAGTCGAAAACAACTTAACTTTGACTTTTTTATTATATGATTTCTCTACTCTTCTTTTCTGCCTCTTTAATAATTCTAAGGAATTTAATATTTCTTCGTCTAAGTCAACTAATTCATCCAACATCATGTTCCAATAAGACTCAGATGGGATCTCATGTTGTCTTTTACTTTTAGTTGACTGTAGGTAAATTTTGACTGGTAACACTGCATCATGACCATATGCTAGTCGAAAAGGTGTAGTGTTTGTAGCATCTTTAGGGGAAGTTCGATATGCCCTAGAATTTGGTCCAATGTCTTGTGCCAATTCCTTGGTTTTTTCCTTAGATGCTTTTTAATTTGGCCACCACCGTATTTGCTGCTTGGACTTAACCATTTGCTTCAGCATAATATGGTGTGGATGTCAAAAGTTTGAACCATATTTATTAGCAAACTCTTGAACCTTTCGAACAGTAAAAACTAATCCTTGATTCGTTGTAATGGTTTCTGGGATCCCAAACCTATAAATGATATGCTTTCGAATAAATCCGACCACTTCCTTCTAGTCGACATTCACTAATGGTATAGCCTCAATCCACTTAGTGAAATAGTATATCCCCACTAGAATGCACTTTTAACTTTTAGATGATGTTGGCCAAATTTCTCCAACTAAATCCAAAGCCCACCCTCTGAAGGGCCAAGGCTTCACTATAGAATTCAATTCACTAGCGGGAACATGTTGAATCCCTGTATGTACTTGACATTCTTGACATCCTTTAACGAACTCAATACAGTCCCTGAGCATGGTAGTCCAATACATCCCTTTTCAATGTAGCGGGGAAATTTGTGAGTGTAAGCTATTGATTAACTTAACTCAAAATGCAAGAGTCGCCACCACACTTTTATTTTATCCAAAAGGAAAGGAAAAAGAGAAAACAAAACCTAAATAGTTCTAAAACAAGAACAAACAGAGAATGGATAAGGGGGTTGGTTAGCGATGGAAAGGTGTTAGTGTCGCAACTGCGAAAAACACCCAGCAGAAAAATAGAAGAGTCGCCACCGAATATTATTTATCCCAAAGAGAGGGAAAAGAAACAATTGAAGAAAACCTGAAGAACAGGAAAAAACAAGGTCATCGCAACCAAATCTAGGGTTCAGGAGCAGGTTACGCAAGGGGAAGATATTAGCACCCCTCACGTCCGTTGTACTCAACGGGATCCACGCTTGTTATCTAATCAAAGGGTGTGTTTATCTAAAAGCTACTACTAAACGGAAGCGAGAAAAAAAGAAAAAAAGAAAGAGACTCGATAGGACATCTTCGCCCTATGCCTACGTATTCCCTCGTGCAATGAGAAAGTCAGAGTCAACGTAGTTCAGAAAACTACGGGTGATGGGGGAAAGGTTGCTCGCCAAGACATCGTCGTCTTGTGCCTACGTATCCTCATCTAGTATGAGAAATCATAGAAAACGTAGTTCGGGTAACCAAACCACTTGTTGGTTAAGTGTTTTATATAAGCAACGCTAAGTTCCCATTCCAGCAGTTAGGGACGATGCATGTTTGCGGTAGAACGGAAAAGTAACGTACTCTTTTTTGAAAATGAGTTTGAAACACAAATCCCGAAGGATAAAAAGGTTTGAATTTTTTTTGTGAGTTTTATTTAAGTGAACTAGTTTGCTTTGTGATTCATGTTGCACTAAAGACTATGACATAGGAACGAATGCGTCGCATATCTCCCCCAGACGGGACATACACTAAACACTCTAGACAAGCAAGAGGAGACCCCTCACTCATCATTTCCCATGTGCTTAAGGCTCGTAGCGTACAATGTTCATCGTGTTTATTAAATTGGAATAAGAAAGGTCTAAGGGGAAACTCGACCCTAACGTTGTCATACAAAGTGGTCCTAAAATTTGGATGCGAAAGGAGATTCTATCCTAATGTTAGCATGCAAAAGATGGACCTAAGGTTGAGGTTAAAAGGGACTAACCTAATGTTATCATGCATGGATTAAACTTCCAATGTCTATCTTACTCCAAATTTATTCAGAAATTAAATTGGAATAAGAAACCTGAGGGAACATGCAAAGACAAAGCAAAAAGCGAAGAAACAAGGTAAAAACAGCAGCTACAACAGCGCCTCCTGCACAAAACAGTAATAAAATCCAGCATATAAGCAAGACAGCCTATAACAACACATGTTTCAGCACAAAAGCAGGTGTAAAAGGCAGGCAGCAAGCAAGCAAGGCAGAGATAGCATGCAAGTTCAGAATAACCACAACTGTGGAAAGTAGGGTAGCAAATAAGCATGAATGCAATTAATCGAGACTAAGCACCAATCATGAACAAATATCATGCAACAATGGACATGCTTGAACAATCAAACATAATCGATCAACAACAATGCATCAACAAGAATCATCAAGATCAACATGTTTTTTCAATTCAAATCAAATGATCGAACAATAAAACAAACGCGCAACGAAGCGGAATCGGAAATAAATTGAAACGTGCATCAAACATTCATGATAACATGATATAAGCAAGCAAAGCAAGTGATCATTCATCAATTAAGCAACATTAACATGTTACGCATTCAAACGGAAACCGAATGTTACGCGTCGGAGAATCCAAATCAAACATTCAAGAATGATGAAATATGTCAAAAACAATCCCCATAAATGCATCATATCAAACCATGAAGTTTACATGTGAAAAGGATACCAGACAAACAAGAAAAATGAAAAAACACAACATTCTGCTCAGTGGTAACTGGTTACTCAATATCAGGTAACCGGTTACCTATTGTAAAAAAAACTTGGCACGTGAAATTTGTGAAGGGTAACCGGTTACCACTGAACCAGAAACAGAATCTCAACTTTCAAAATCAGTTTTCAGCATCCAACAACTTATCCAATCAATCACATGAACATGCAATCAATTAAGCACGAAATTTACATCAAATATTAGTGATCAAGCATCATGTAAACACAATCAAACACTAAAATCACAAATCACCAAGATCCAAATCATCAAAATGGATCAAAAAGCAACAAAAGCCATGGATCTACATTGTGATTATTCAAATAAGTTTAAAATTGGATTAGATCTAGAATTACCAACCTTCAAAGCTGAGATTTGCTTTGGTAAGTGTTGATTCACTTGAAATTAACAAATCCAAGCTAGAAACCCAAAGAATCTTCAAGATCCAAGAGCTTCCTTATGGTAGAATTGAAGAACAAGCAATATCAAGCAAAATCAACTCAAAAAAGCACTTCCTATCTAGCTTCCAAAATCAGATCTCAATTCAAACGAAAATTGAATGGTGAATTGAAGATAATGGAGATGAATGATGGAGGTTTAACTCTAGAATTCAAGGATTCCAATGAAGAATCAATGAACTCAAGTGGAAATAACTTTAATGGGGGTTTTGGGGATGAAAAGCTAGAGAGAAAGTTGAGAGCAAATTCTCAAGGATGAATGTGAAATATGAAAATGAAGGTTCTTTTTGTGAGGTTTGGAGCAAATTCACTTAAATAAGCTCTAGGTTTGGAATCAAAATATGGTTTGGAATGTGGATTAGCATTTGGAATGGAAATTAGGAGTGGAATTAGGAATGAAGTGTTTGAAATTTGGAGGGAAATGGTGAAAATTGAAACAATTCTAGAACCTCCCAATGATGATCATGTGAAATCAATGGTTGAGTATGATTAGAAAATTGCACATGCTGAAAATTCAAATATTTTGGCCAATTTTGCTTGAAGTAACCGGTTACCCGTATGTGGTAACTAGTTACCACCTTCAAAAATGCCCAGTTTGGCGCCAAATGGAGGGAATCCTGTATAATCGCTTGTTGTCACTTGTTCTAAGCTCTGTTAAGCCTCTGAAACTTGCCCTTGGATATTATGATTGTGAGAATGCTTGAGATAGCCTGTACATCGTCTCCTGAGCTGAAAATAACCTGCTGAATAAAATAAAATCGACTGCTCGATCGCTGGGCAAAAAAAATGTCGGAGTCTTTGATCCTCACTGTTTGAACTCTTGCAACAAAAAGGAACCCTGAGCCATAGAAATACCTAGATCCCATGTCTCAAGAGTCAATGATGTGATATGCGGAAATGCAAAATGCAGAGAAACAAAAGCCAGTAAACCAAGAAGCGATAAGGCAAATTTTAGGGTGTTACAGCTGCCCATATTCAATCGACTTGAACCTGAAGGGATGATAGCAACGAATTTCAAACATTCAAGGTGCATGGAGATTGAATACCAAAAGAACCCAAAAATTTGCAACTCGCGGGGATACAAAACAGCAAATACCAACCAAAAGTTGGGATGCAACACGCTGAGGATAACAATCCAAGATGAACAAAACTTCAACTAAAAGTTGGAACGAAACAAAGGATACCAACCAAATGTTGGGATAAACAACCAGAGGATACTAACCAAAAGTTGGAATAAACAATCAAAGGATACCAACCAAGAGTAGGGGTAACAACCATAGGATACCAACCAAGAGTTAGGATAAACAACCGGAGGATACCAACCAAGAGTTGAAATAAACCATCAAAGGATACCAACCAAGAGTTGAGATAACAACCATAGGATACCAACCAAGAGTTGGGATAAACAATCGGAGGATACCAACCAAGAGTTGGAATAAACCATCAAAGGATACCAACCAAGAGTTGGGATAAACAACCGAAGGATACCAACCAAGAGTTAGAATAAACAACCGGAGGATACCAACCAAGAGTTGGAATAAACAAAGGATATCAACCAAGAGTTGGGATAAACAAGAATGTTGACCAAAGGTAACCTTCTGGGGACAAAACTCAAATCAAGAACCTGCAGGATGTACAATCAACGGACTTACAACCTGAGGGAAAAGATAACTCCACGGGTGAAAATAAAAGAGAAGCTTAACCAGCCAACTCTTTGGGGAAGGATATTTATCCGAAGATAATAACCAAAGACACCAAGCGAAAGATAGGATACAGGTTACTCCTTGGGGATAAAAACCAAACACTACCAACCAAGAGTTGGAACAACAAAGGCTACCAATCAAAAGTTGGAATCACCACAACACCGACCGAAGGCGAAATGACGGGGAATAACATCCTGAAAACAGAGACCTCTCCGGGGAGTATACTAACCAAAAGTTGGGATACAACGAAAGGTAATAAACACAAGCTACCAACCAAAAGTTGGAATCATCCGAACGCCAAATAAAATTGAACACAAGCTACCAATCGAAAGTTGGAATCGCTTCAAATTTACAAGTGATAACATCCAGCCAAAAAACGGAAGAAAAAAGCTACTAACCAAAAGTTAGAATCACTAGAACGCCGACCGAAGGTGAACTCTGAGGGAGAAAGATACCAAATCCAATAGTTGAACCAACAAAGGAAGACCACCAATCAAAAATTGGAACCAACAACCCAAAACAAAAACTACCAACCAAAAGCTAGGATCGTCAACCAGGAAACGAAGGTTACCAACCAAAAATTGGAATAACGTCAACAAGACGACTAAGCTGGGGATTACCAACCAAGAGTTGGAATTAAGCAAAGGCTACCAACCAAAAGTTAGAATCGTCGGAACACCGATCGAGGGCGAACTAACCACAACGACGACTACCAACCAAAAGTTGGAATAACATACTCCGCAGGGGAAACCAAGGACTACCAACTAAAAGTTGGGATAACGTCAACAAAATTTTACCAACCAAAAGTTGAGATCACACCTAAAAGATGAAGACTACCAACCAAAAGTCAGAGTAACTGCTGGGAAAAAAGGATCTCGATGATGGATTACCAACCAAAAGTTGGGATCAAGGCAAAGGTTGCCAACCAAAAGTTGGGATAACTCCCACAAACTGAAGATTATCAACCAAGAGTTGAAATAACATTAGAATGCCAAATGAAGGCGAATTCACCACAACAAAGAATACCAACCAAAAGTTGGGATAACAACCAAAGGATACCCACCAAGAGTTGGAATAACGTTAGGAAAGGCAGACTACCAACCAAAAGTCAGAATACCGTCAATAAAGCTTTGGACTCAGTTGGGGATTACCCATCAAAAGTTGGAATAACGTCCAACAAGCGACGAATTACCAACTAAAAGTTAGAATAACGACTCCACCGGGGAATAGAAGAGGACTACCAACCAAAATTTAGGATAACAACTAATCACCAATGGACTACCAACCAAAAGTCAGAATGAAGCAAAGGTTACCAACCAAAACTTGGAATAACACTCACGAAATGAAGATTACCAACCAAGAGTTGATAACAACCACAAAAATTCTGACTAAACTAGGGATTACCAACCAAGAGTTGGAATGAAACACCCAGAATATGCAGGAAATAGAATCAACTGAGTCATAATCTGCAAAGAGTGCTCCGACGGGGAAAGAGAAGTTTAAACAAACGACTCTGTTGAGGAAAATAGCGTTTAAACAAACGATTCAGCTGAGGAAAGAGAAGTTAAACAAACAACTATGTTGAGGAAAATACGTTTAAAAAAACGACTCCGCCGGGAAGAACCGAATGAATAACCAAAAGATCTACTCTGATGGGGTTAACGCGAAAATCTCTTGAATAAAACCATCATCTTCCGAAGAGACAACTGGAACCAAAGGTATCAAACCTGGCTTATGCTTCAGATGCATATGTTTAGAAATGGCGTAATGCTCCATACAAAATGGAAATGCTACGCATTTAGGAGGATGCTATGCAAACATGCAAATGCAAAGGAAAACAACCTGGAGGAGTGCTAAGAAGACCAGCAAACCAACTCTGCTGAGGAGTACGCCCTGGATAGCTCTCCTAAAAACCTTACCCTGCTGGGGAAAACACCAAAACTCCATTCAGTGGGGAATCAAGAATAGCGCTGAAAAATCCCACCTGGTGGGGATAACAAGCTCCTGCTGAAGGTTCCACTCTGCCTGGAATATAAGAATAACAATCCACCCTGCTGGGGATGTCAGAGACTTCTACTGAAGACTCCATTTTGACGAAGAGATGAAAGTAAAGTCTGTTAATGATTCCCCTCCACAGGGAATATAATGAACATCTACAGAGAACTCCACTCTATTGGGGAATAAACAAGCTCTGCTTAAACATCTGCCCTGAAGAAAATGAGAATACCATATGTTAGGAGCTCGTCTTGAAAACAGATCCTGAAAGATGCCAATGATCATTGGACTTTGTTGGATATATCAATTTGCCGTTGATGTACCTGTCGAGGGAATCAACACTAAACTCTGCTCAGGAAAGAAATTCATGAATATTGATCTTGTCAGAGAGAGACACCAGAGCGTCGACTCCGTTGGGGAAGGACGTCAAGGACGTTGCCTCTACTGGAGAGTAACACTGAATTGAAATCTATCATACCACTGAGGGAATATTCTTCATCCTTACTCTGCTAAATATTTTGAGAATAAATCCACCCTGCTAGTGATTAGCCTTTGTGGGGAGACAAAAACTCTGCTCTACTGGAGTTACGATATACACCTCCGCTGGTGACATCACTTTTGACTTGATAACAGGATTCTGTGGAGAAGATAAAATCTCTGCTGTGGGGAAACAAAAATCTTCGTTGAACAAAATGTCTGATTGCATTTTATCTAAAGTAGTCAACCTCTGAACACTCACCGAGTAGTACGAATCCACTTCGAATGGGAAATACAACTCTGAACTCCTGCTAGGGGAGGAATAATTCACCATGCGTTACTGTTAGAACTTTATCGCTGGGGAGAAAAGCTCTACTGGGGAGAGGATCATGCTATCCTGCAACCAACAAGAAACAATAGGGCGCCCATGTGTGAAATGGCTACCTGGGTTACCATTCATGACACTTATCGTTCAAGCAAATCCATTGCTTTCATTATGCTCTATAAGGCCTCATGTTTTCACATGTAATGTTTATCAAAAATATCGGACGTTTTTGCAAACAAAACAGTAAAAGTAAAAGCAGGAAATGAAAAGCTTTTGGACTGAAGTGAACACTTTATTGATGAAAGACCTGTAAATAGGAAAATTACAATTCTGATACAATTCCTGAAAAGTGGTGATTGCGTAAAAAGCAAAAAGAATATATACAAGTGTCGGCAATGTGGAAACGAATAACCACCATGTGTCAATTCAGTTATGACCTGTATGTCCTCGACGTTCCCCCATGTTTCACCTTCTGAAAAGACTGACTAGACTGATTCCTTTCCTTCGAGATAACCATGCATCAGATAAGCTCACAGATCGAACATAGACCGCAGTCGTTTGCTTTTAAAATCCCTAACTTTTACCTGGATCGCCCTTTCGGGTTTTCAATCCACCGGGATACCCATTTTCGCCAAGGTCGCCTTTTTAGGTTTTCAACCTTGCGGGTTCATTCTTTTTCTTTTATCCCTAATTTTTGCTCGAACCTTTCCTTTTTATGGTTCGCCGGGATGCCCCATTTTTTCCTGGACTTTTCTTTTTCTGTCCAGTGGGTCTCTTTTAAGCAAAGTATTTTTTTAACCACGTCTGTGTTCACAGGGGAAATAAAATCTTCACCATCCATGGTTGATAGTAATAAGGCTCCGCTAGAGAAAACCTTTCTTACCACATATGGACCTTCATAGTTGGGAGTCCATTTGCCCCTGTGATCTGTCTGAGGAGGAAGGATCCTTTTCAACACCAAATCACCTATCCGGAAGCACCGAGGCCGCACTTTCTGATCAAAGGCTTTCTTCGTCCTACCCTGGTACAACAGGCCATGAGCAATGGCTGCCAATCTCTTCTCGTCAATCGGGCTCAACTGATTCAATCTGGTTTGCACCCATTCAGCTTTATTAAGCTTCACATCAGATAATATCCTTAAAGAAGGAATCTCAACTTCCAATGGTAGGACTGCCTCCGTACCATACACTAGTGAGAAATGAGTTGCCCCGGTTGACGTACACACTAAAGTACGATAACCGTGTAGAGCAAAGGGCAACATCTCGTGCCATTCCTTATAGGTTACCACCATATTATGCAGAATCTTCTTAATATTCTTGTTAGCTTACTCAATAACATCATTCATCTTTGGACAATATGGAGAAGGGTTGTGATTCTCAATCTTGAAACTCTGGCACAATTCCTTCATCATCTTGTTATTCAAATTTGAACCATTATCAGTAATGATTCTCTCCGGAATTCCATAACGACAAATGATGTCCTTCTTTATGAATCGGGCGACCACCTGTTTCGTGACATTGGCAAAGGAAGCTGCTTCCACCCACTTTGTAAAATAATCAATGGTGACCAGAATGAAGTGATGCCCATTGGAAGCAATCGGCTCAATCTTTCCAATCATATCAATGCCCCATATAGAAAGGGGTCAAGAAGATGTTAACACATTCAGAAGGGTCGGTGGCACATGCATCTTATCAGCATAAATCTGGAATTTATGGCATTTTCTGGCGTATTTGAAGTAATCGGATTCCATAGTCATCCAGTAATACCCAGCTCTCAGCAATTTTCTGGACATTGCATGTCCACCGACATGAGTACCGAAAGAACCCCCGTGGACTTCTTCCATCAACAGGTTTGCTTCATGTTCGTCAACACAATGTATCAAGACCATGTCAAAGTTTCTCCTATATAGCACCTCATCCTTGTTCAGATAGAAGTTACCGGCTAACCTCCTCAGAGTCTTCCTATCTTTGTTGGATGCCCCAGATGGGTACTCTTGAGTCTTGAGAAAATGCTTGATATAAAAATACCAAGTCTTTCCATCTGATACCTTCTTAATTGCAAACACAAAGGCGGGTCTATCAAGATGCATGATGGTGATAGCTGGAGCTTCATTTCAGAAATTCACTTTGTACATCGATGATAACATGGACAAGGCGTCTGCCATCTGATTCTCAGCTCCCGGTACATGATGGAAATCAACTCTATCAAAGAATGGCAACAGTCTCCTTGCGTAATTCTTGTAAGGCTCCAGGTTGGCCTGACGAGTTTCCCACTCTCCTTTGATTTGATTAACGACTAGCGCTGAATCACCATACACATATAGATTCTTGATCCTCATATCAATGGCCTCTTCTAAACCCATAATGCACGCTTCGTACTCGGCTTCATTATTGGTGCAGGTGAATGTCAATCGGGCAGTGAACGGTATGTGAGAACCGTGAGGAGTTGTAATGATTGCACTGATTCCATTACCGTATGAATTAACAGCTCCGTCGAAAACCAGTTTCCACTGAGATCCAATCTCAGGACCCTCGTCAGGTAAAGGCTCATCACAGTCTTTCATCTTCAAAAACATGACATCTTCATCTAGAAATTCAAACTTCATCGGCTGATAATCCTCAATAGGCTGTTCATCCAGATATTCTGATAGAATGCTTCCTTTCATGGCTTTTTGGGAAACATACTAAATATCATACTCTGTTAAAATCATTTTCCATTGAGAAATCCTTCTGGAGAGTGCTTGTTTCTCAAAGACATACTTAATCGGATCCATCTTCGAAATCAACAAGGTTGTGTGGTTTAACATGTACTGTCTCAAACGCTTAGCAGCCCAAGCGAATGCACAACATGTTTTTTCCAGCATTGAGTATCTTGACTCATAATCCGTGAACTTTTTACTCAGATAGCAGATGGCATGCTCTTTTCTACCTGACTCGTCCTGTTGAACGAGAACACATCCCATTGAATTCTCAAGAACCGTGAGATACATGATCAGAGGTCTCCCTGCAACTGGAGGCATGAGTATTGGAGGTTCCTGCAGATACTCTTTTATTCTTTCAAACGCCTTATGGAAATTTTCATTCCACCTGAATGTCTGATCTTTTCTTAGCAATTTGAATATTGGTTCACAAGTGGTTGTAAGATGTGATATGAACCTTGCAATGTACTTCAATCTCCCCAGAAAACCACGAACCTCTTTTTCCGTCCTCGACTCAGGCATTTCTTGTATAGCTTTTATTTTGGCAGGATCTACCTTAATACCCTTTTCACTAACAATGAACCCTAGTAGCTTTCTAGATCTCACCCTGAAGGTGCACTTGTTAGGATTCAACCTCATCTTGAACTTTGTTAACCATTCAAATAACTTCAGAAGATTGATCAGATGTCCCTCCTCTGTTTGTGACTTCGCAATCATGTCATCAACATATACCTCGATCTCATGATGAATCATATCATGAAAGAGAGCCATCATTGCCTGCTGATAATTTGCCTCGACATTCTTCAATCCAAAGGACATCACCTTATAGCAAAAAGTTCCCCACGGTGTAATGAAAGTAGTTTTCCCCATGTCCTTTGGGGCCATCTTGATTTGGTTATACCCAGAGAAGCCATCCATGAAGGAAAACACAAAATATTGAGCGGTGTTATCAACCAACACATCAATGTGGGGAGCGGGAAATCGTCTTTTGGGCTCACTCTATTCAGATCTCTGTAATCAACACACATCCTGACCTTTCCATCTTTCTTAGGTACAAGAACAATATTAGCGACCCACGGAGGGTAATTCGTGACAGCAAGAAAACCAGCATTTAACTGCTTCTGAACTTCTTCTTTGATCTTGACTGTCATGTCAAGTCTCGCCTGTCTCAGCTTCTGCTTGACTGACGGAAATTCTTCTTGGAGAGGCAACCGTTGTACCATAATATTTGTATCTAGCCCAGGCATGTCTTGGTAAGACCAAGCGAAGATATCCTTATACTCACGGAGCATTTCAACCAATCTTCTCTTGATACTGTCTTCCAATGCAGCCCAAGTCTAACCTCTTTCTTGTCGTCTTCGGTACCCAGATTGATAACTTCAATATCCTCCTGATGAGGCACAATGACCATTTCCTCCTGCTTGAGAAGTTTGGCTAACTCTTCGGATAGTTCACATTCTTCATCAGTCTCTTCTTCGGCTTAATAAATGGGATTATCAAAGTCATACGAAGCCATAGCTGAACTTGAATGGATGGTATCTGATAGAAAAGACATGCATGATGATGTTTATGTTTACTATGCGATGCAACAAACAAACACATTGCCATTTTTATGTTTAATATAATGCAAAAAACAAAAACAAAAAAGGAAAAACAGGGATCACAATATTTGAATGCGAAAACGTCATTTATTTATGACAAAGTACAGATAACAAAAGGGCCCCACAGATTGGGTCACTACGCCTTGGGCATAACGTAGGACTGAACATAATCAAAACAATGAATATTACGTTGCAGTAGTAACATGAATGATTTCTTCAGTAGTCCAGTTGCACAGCTTCTGGCCGGGAGTACATGGACGAATCCAGGCATCCATATCGAAATCACTGTCACCTTCGTCATCTTCAATGGCATTAATGCTGTCAAATATCACACCACCGCTGGTGAATTGAACAGGTTCCCTGTACCTCAGCATGTCTTGAGAAGAACTTGAGGGTTTGTATCCTAGGTAGAACTTGTCCTATTTGACTGAAACATTAAGAACTTGGCCCCACTTCTGTGATGAACCAGATTCTACGATAGCACGGGCTTCCTTGAATGATGACATGGAAACCTCTAGGATTTTGGCTTCTACAGGAGACTTCTCCTGAATCTAAACTGTTTCAAATGCCTAGCAGAGCGTTTCATGGATCTCCCCATCCACTTCCACAGACTTGAAGGATGACATATGGCTAACCATGATATCCTCTTCACCGCATACTGTAATAGTTTTCCCTTCCATCACATATTTCAGCTTCTAACGCAATGTTGAAGTAACTGCTTCTGCAGCGTGTATCCAAGGTTGGCCAAGCAAACGGTTGTATGTTGGATGGATATCCATAATGTAAAAAGTTGCATCAAAAATCTCCGGCTCAACATGAATATGCATCGTAATCTCCCTAAACATTGATCTCTTATATCCATCGAAAGCCCTCACAACCAAATCACTTGGTGAGCATATCAAACCTTGAGTATCTATTTCATCAACGTCTTCTTCAGCAGCACATTAAGGGATGATCATGTATCAACCAGGACATGCGATAACAGGGACCCTCTACACTTCATTGATATGTGTAAAGCATGGTTATGGTTTCTCTGGGTAGGAGTCAAATTCAGATTAGTAAAACCCAAACCATTGCCAGCGTTCACATGAGCCACTACCCCCTCCAATTGATTAACAGAAATCTCCTGGGGTACATATGATGAATTCAAGATTTTCAATAAAGCGATGTGGCGTGCCTCCGAACACAATAATAATAACAAAATGGAAATCTTCGAAGGAGTTTGATTTAAGTGGTCCACAATTTTGTAGTCACTTTTTTGAATGAGTCTCATAAATTCCTCCGTGTCTTTCGAAAAAGCATCATTACCAACCTGTTGTTGGATGTTCTCCTTAATCACTGCCTTACCCTTACCTTTGTTATTCCTATCAGTATTAACCTCCAGTGGGGAAAAGATCATGCCACTTCTAGTCATACCACCGACACCAACTATATTCTCAACCGAAGAAATTCTGCATGAAGATCCTGTCAATTCTTGTCTCTGCCCATTACAGAACACCTCTGCCCCATAATTCCATGGGATGGCTTTAGTGCTCTCGTATGGCACAGGTCCAAGAACAGTAATGATAACCGGCGCTGGCCTAGCAGGCGCTGAAATATTGATTGTCTGGTATAGAATAGAGATTGTAGCAACTTTTCTTCCATCATTACTCACTTTATCCTCAACGCCTTCTCTTACAACCCTGTCAAATTGCAGACAACCCTCATTAATCATTCTTTGAATACTCTTCTTCAAAAGATCACATCCCTCAGGTTGCACTTCACATTCTGAGCAGTCAGTAGAACACCCTGGAAACACTCCCTTCTTCAACAAACTAGCCTTCATAAAACTCAACGGAGTCTTCAAATCCCCAACATCAGTTATCAGACTCAACTTTTCTCCCTCAATGACAACATTAGCTCTGACCATCCCATAATTCAGCATCGAGTTTTGATTCATATTAGGCCCCTTGTTGGTGAAGTTGATAGCCTTTGAGTCAAGCAAGTCCTGAACTTTGTGCTTGAAGACTTTGCAGTTGTCAATATTATGGCTCGGGGTGCCTGAACGAAAATTGCATCTGGCACTTGCATCATAACCAATAGGCGGTGTACTAGTGATAGGTGCCAAAGTCCTCTTCTAAACCAATCGCAACTGCAACAAATGTTGTAACAACTGAGAATACGACATTGGAGGAGTCTCAAATTGCCTGTTAGTCATTCTTGGTCTAGCAGCATAAGGTCGTGGTGCATTAATTTATTGCTGAGGTGCGGTTGGGATGGCCACAGTAGCAACTTGTTGATGATAACGAGAGTGTGCTCTACCTTTACCCTTGTGAGAAATAAAATTTGCATCCCCTTCCCTCCTCTTAGGGTTTGTTGAATATGGTTTCTTTTCTCCTCCCGAAGAGGATACACCACCATTTGGAATCTTCCCAGACTTAATCCCACTTTCGACTCTTTCACCAGCCATTACCAGATCAGAAAATCTCGCAGACATGCAACCTATCAACTTCTCAAAATACACACCAGGCAGTGAAGCCATGAACATATCGATCATTTCTCTTTCCACCATAGGAGGTTGCACCCTTGCTGCTAAGTCCTGCCATCTCTGGGCATACTCCTTGAAGCTCTCAGTATTCTTCTGCGAAAAACTCTACAATTGTACCCTGTTCGATGCCAGATCACTATTACTCTAATAGAGACGAACAAAGGCCTCGTCCAATTCTTTCCAGCTGCATATATGAGTCCTCTCAAGCCCCATATACCATTCCAAAGACACTTTTGCCAGACTGTCTTGGAAAAAATGCATTAACAACTTTTCATCATCGAAGTATGCAGACATTTTTCTGAAATACGCTCGGATGTATACTCTAGGATAGGTCTTCCATTTTTACTTGTCAAAATCTGGTACCTTAAACTTGGAGAGAGTCCTGACCCCAGGAACTAGACCAAGATCTGCCATATCGAGACCCAGAGAGTTTTGATTCTCGAAAGACTTCATCTTCTCCTCGATTAGTTTAAACCTTCTGTCAGCTTCAGTTGGCAAACCACCCTCCATATCTTTCATGGAAAAGATGTCATCTTGGTGATCTTCCCAATGAGGGTCAGCAGCCCCGTGCATAGCGCACACACTCCCACCAGCAACATTACCATTTTCATTCACAACGCCTCCGCCCGGAGGTGTGACGACAGTAGGAATACCCTGTGGAACAGACCTACCAACCAGTGGAGAAATAACACCAGATCCTCCGTGCAAAATGCCCTCTTCGTCGACTCGTGCTATCAACGATTAGACCATAGGTCTTAATTGTTCCTGCCCACTAGAAAATTTTTGCATCAGATCCATGAACTGGGCCATGCTACCTCTGACTTCTTGTAATTCAGCCTGAACCTGATCCATTACTTTTTGCTGATTCCCTCGAGTTGGACATCTATGGAAACTGAACTCCTCAATCATGTTACTGAAGAAAACCAAGCATAGATAAGAACAAAAGGCCACTGAGAACACCTACGACGCAAATGAGAATGCACGATGCAAAATGCAAACATGTCTATGTATTTACAGGGAGATCTCCCCCTTGATTCTAGTTTCAATAAACAAGAACATCAGAGATGGATAAGAACACCACCAACCTCTTCTCATATATCAAGTAAAGTTGAGACAATACATAACAACAAATGAGAAATATTCGAATACAAAAAGATAATGATCTTATCCAACAGATCTGGTGATGATCAAGATACAAAAGCAAAGAAACTACTGTAACTTATCAGAAGATAATCCTCCCCAGCAATCATGCTCCTTGCTCCAGGCCTGAGCCTCCTTAAGCATCATCTTCGTATCTAGATGGTCTGGTCTGACAACCAACTCTCTAATGAGGATGTCCCTTCTGTGTATCACATCCCGGAGACAATAGCAATAATCTTCCCAAGCATTTTCGCCGAAGGCATCTTCAAGCCTGGGTTTCTTCGCACCTGCTCGGATCTTGAGCTCTTCAAGTGCTGATAAAGTCTCGTGGAGTTTCTGCTCAAATGTGTACCTATGGGACGATTCCACCATTACTTATTTCTCCTTGACCTTGAGTTACACCTTTAGTTTATCACCTTGAGTGCGAAGCTGGTCTTCCTTGTTCTTGTTGGCGGTCAAAGTAGCATTCCATTGCTCATTAAATTTGGATATCTCCAAATACGCTCTGTCTAAATCCGCCTTCTTATGTTTCAAAATGCTGCAGGTGATTTTTAGATCCTGACCGATCCGCTCTCGTACCCTGATCTGCTCTACTAGCTCTTTTTCCAGCTTGGTCAATGATTATGACTTCGTCTTGGCCAAGTAGACAACTTCACCTTTATCATGCTTCAGTTGACTAATCTCTTGTTTCAACTCTTCATTCTCTTTGCGCAGCTCTTCCTTCTCCGCCCAAAGCTTATTATATCTCAGGATGTCGATCGTTGTAGGTTGCTCAACCGTCAGGGGATACAACGGTTCTTCAATAGGGAATGACAATAGTACCCTTTCAACTCTCATCTGAACCCAATCTGAGTAGGGGTCATAAGCTCTGCAATCACCTTTTCCCAAAGAAAGCTTTCCCTTCTTGTGGATTTTACCCCACACATCAACGAATCTGGCCAGAAGACAAGGATCAGCTACACCAGTGAAGTACATAGATTCTTGCACCTCTTCTTCCTTCGGAGGTCCTCTCAAAACATAACCAAATTGTTTGACAGCAAGAGAAGAATTGTAGTTGATACCGCCTTTCCTCCCCATCAAAGACACATTAGGGAAACTACCACAGCTAAAGATGAGCTCACGACCAAGCAGATCTCAATTGAACTAGGCGATATCCTTTTCTGTTAAACCTATAAGCCTCTTTGACCATTCAGACAAATTTCTTGAATCCACAAAAGCTCCAGAGCAAGGAAGATGGTCGAAACCACTTGTGAAAAAGCGGTGCACAACAAGAAACCATCTTTCCTCTTCTTTTCTCATTCTTGTAGTGTACTGAATGATACAAATCTCCTAGAAGAGTAGGTACAGGGTTCCTGGAAGCGAAGATATGAAAGGCATCAAAATCAACAAAGTCTGGTATGTTAGGAAACAACACAATGCCATAGACGCACAAAGCCAAGATAGCACTGAAAACCACCCAAAAACCCTATTCGGCATACTTCCGGGCTTTATCCACCAAGAAAGATAAAGTAAAGCCGGAAACTTCATTCTTGCCGACAACATGATCAGCCAACTCAGAGGTGCTCAAATAAAGAGCAGCGACTAACTTCTCGAAATCGGTTTCTTCCTCCGAATAAAAGAATGACACTTCATCTTGGACTGGAACGCCTAAGATGAAAGCGAACTCCTCCAAAGTTGGAACCAACACATAGTTCGAGAAAGTGAAACATTGCAGTGGTGGATCATAAAACTACAACAGGGTATGAATAGCTCCATGATCATAACTCGTGATCTTACAGACAAGATTCAGAATTCTCCCATAATCCTTCTTGAAGGTTTCAAGGACGCTAGGCTCAACCATGGAAATCAGACCAAATAAAGGTCCAAACTCAGGTGCCAAAAACTTGTACACAACGATCCTCTTTCTGTCCACTTCCATCTCTACAGAAGATCAATACCAGAATCAAATGAGAGATGAGAACTTGTAATACACACAGACATGCAATGTTAAATGCAGGATTATTATGCAGATGCAAACATGGGATCAAGGTATCCAATGCTCAGACTTGTTGTTGTGTTGTCGATGTCGCTACTGCGAAAATCGGCGCCGGCTGAACAGAAGAGTCGCCACCGTGCGTTATTTATCCCACGGGAGGGAAAGGAAACGCTCAGAGTAAACCTCGCACAACACGGGAAAGGTATGGTCGTCGCAACCAAAACCTGGATTCGGGAGTCGGTTACGCAAGGGGAAGGTATTAGCACCCCTCACGTCCATCGTACTCGATGGGATCCACGCTTGTTTTCGGGTATGGATTGTTATTCTATCTAAACTATAGGTCAAGGGTTAAAAAGAAAATAAAATGGAAATAAAAAATGACTCGGCAAAGTATCGCACTTTATGCCTACGTATTCCCGTCTGGAACGAGAAATCAGAGTCAACGTAGTTCGCCTACCTACGGGAAAGGAGGGGAAGGTTGCTCGCTAGGATATCGCATCCTATGCCTACGTACTTTCATACAGCATGAAAGATCAGAGCAAACGTAGTTCGGGCCACGGAAGACACAAGCTTGTCTTGGTTGATTTTATTCTTTCTGAAAAAAGGTTTTCTGATTAGCGGTCCAAGCGGACAAAAATGACGTTTTGATGAGTTCACATTCTTTTACGAAAGAAGTGTCTTTTATTGTGTTTGAAATCTTTATGTGTTTTTCTGTTTGTTCTGAGAAAGAAAGAGACAGAACTCTATCCTACGGTTGCGAAGGGAATCAAACTATCCTAATGTTATCATGCATGGGTTAAGACCTAGTGTCTATCATGCTCCTCTCTTGCACAGAGAGAAACAGAGATCCTAAGGGATAGGCAGAAACAGAAACAATATCAGATATATACAGTAAAGCAGTAAAATGCATGGATGCAGCAATACAAGCGAGGCAAGGGAGTCCCACTCAACCTCGAACCTAGAAAACAATAGGCAAAAGTGAACAGGCTTCACTTTCAACCCAGCAGGATAAACAGCAAACAATACAGTTCAAAAAACCAATCAATACATCAGCAAATAAAACACAACAATAAAACAACAGCATCAGCAGCTCTGAGTCAGCAACTGGCTTCAAACAATCTCCAATCAGCTACAAGCTTCAACAAGCATAAATCTCCATCTTCATGGCCTTCAGGCAAGGGCTTTGGTCCTCAGTCTTCCATCTGCAATGGCTTTTCTTCATGGTCAAACCTCCAGGATGAGGGATTGATCACCAAAGTGAATTGGGTGTTAAGCAATCAGTTGACTACCAAAGGTGGTGAACAGACTGCTTCTAACACAAGAGACAGTTTCTCTCAAGAGTTCTATCTCATAGACACCATCACCAAGCCTTCCAAAGAAAGGGGGTGAGTGTCTTAGAGAGACTCTGAATCACAGAGAAGAATGGATGCAGACAAGGCAATCCATGTTTGAGAAACAATCATTCTAATCTAGAGCTCTGCCTAGCTCCTAAACCCTAGTCTCCTCAGCATCTGCTAGCAAGAGACTCCTCCTCAACTCTGACAGTTGATCTTCAATCTTTTGACTCTTCAATAGCTTCATCTCCACAAATCTTCAGCTTCCCCAGGGCCCCAGACAAACCCAATACCCAATCAAGCAATCAACAAATCCCCAGAGGGCACACCACACCAAACAACAGATATACAGACAGTAATAATAGCAGTAGGGGAATCCTAACTTTTCTCTAAGGGATCTAATAGCTACCCATAGTCCCTATAGTCCCATAACTAACCTATTCAAACCCTAAGTCCTATGGGAGAAAATTGAACTTCCTAAGTTGTTACCTAAAAACCCTAGTTTTGATCATGATATTCAAGCATTTGTTAATCACCTAAAACTAACTCCTAAAAATGGGAACTAAAATATTTCTATAAGCCTAATATCTCATCTAAACAGTATAAAAAGAATGATAAAAAAATATTAAAGCATGTGAGAGAACAAAAATCATGAAAATGATGCATGAAATGTAACTATTTATTATGCTATTTATTTAGAAAATATGTAAAAAATATGAAATAAAACTAAAAATGAAATTTTATTCTCCTATAATATTCTAGACATTTTAATGAAAACATGGTAAAAAGAATGGATTAAAAAGCATTTTTTATGGATTTATTATGATTTTATGAAAATGATGAAAAATTAAAATGAAATAAGAAAAATAAAGAAATGAAATGAAGGAGGGGGTGAGAATAGGAACTTCGCTCAGTTCAAAATTGGATGGGCCTCACAGGGTAGGGGTGCAGATAGCGCTTGCCAAAGCCCAATATCAAGTCAGAAACAAAGAAAATGAAATAAACACACTGGGGGTAAGAATAGCAACCAAAATCACGTTCAATATTGGTTTGGGCCTAACTCTGGGGGTGGGGATAGCACAAGAGCCTGAGGCCCGCCCGTTTCAATTAATGAAACGGTGCGTTTGGCACCCAGCTTCTCCCTCCAAATCTGAAATCAAACGAGAGCCCTTGGATCTTCTGGGAAGTCAAGAGTCCAACCACAAATGGAAGGCTATGATTGTGTCTTCTCCAAACAAACCTGCAACTAGGGTTTCATCCTCATGAACCTCCATGCACGCACAGTTTTCTCCCTCTCTGTTCTCCTTATCCAGGCCACGAATCACCATGCTATGAACATGAAAGTTACTCCAAACCTCTCCCTCTTCAATCCTATGATCTTAGATCAATCTGAAACTCACTAAAACTCTCAACCCGATTGAGGTAAATTCTGATCACCATGGATATTCACTGATAAGCATCACGATAACTCTTCATCAAACTTGACCTAAGCTAACCTATGCCTAATGGAGGTTAACATGATCAAACTAACTAACATTCTAGTGCATTAACATGAGAGATATTGATCCAAACAGTTTATGGTACCTGCTAACAAACCTCACCAAATCGTTCCAAATTCACCTAAACTACTCTCCTAACCACCTAGATTGCATCTAAACTAACAAAAACAAGCCTAAATAACTGAATCAAGTAAATCGAATGAAAACTTACCTTGTAAGAAATTTGAGAAACAGTTATGGAAGATGATGATTTGAGACCTCCAAGGCTTGAATCTTGATCCAATTGCTCAGGTATAGATTCTGTATGCACAAACTTGGAGTTTCCTTGCTCGAATCCTGCAATCCACTTGAACTTGTAGTTTTGAGATTCTTGAGAAAAGCACTCGAATATGAATGATTCACACCAAGAACTTGCTTCAATTATGATCTGTGATGATGATTGAGTGGAATTGAATTGGTTATGATGAAGCTTGATGAAGAATTTGAGAGAATTGTGATGAAACTTCAATGAAAAAGTGTGAGAAATTTTGTGAGAAATCTTGGTGCAAATGAGGCCAACCCTTGATCAATGCACATTTCATGAATATATAGACCCCAAATGAACATTCTAGATCCATCTTGCACATTCCCTTGTTTTCAAATTTTGATCCATTTTGGACTATGTTTCTTAAATGATAAGCAACCATGGATAACTTCATTTTTTCCTTCTAAACTCAAAAAAGTGTGTGAACCATTGTTCTTAGAATTGTTTTTCCATTCAAAATCATATATTGGAAGTCTCCATTTGGACTTGTAAATCTCCCAAACCATTTTCCAACTTGAAATTATTCACTTTATATGCCTTTTTAGTTCATATTTTGACCAATTGGGTAACTCCATGCTATGAGCTTCTCCAATAACTTGTGACCTTCTTTCTAGACTTAAAATCCCATTTGGAGCAAGCTTGATGTTGTAAGTTTTTCCATTTGAGGCCTCCTTGTATGAGTTTTGGGTATAGGTTAAAATGACCTGTAATTCACAAATGCCCAAAATACCCTTTGCTTGTCAAGACCATAAGTTGAGTTCTCCACATCATATGAAGGCATACCATACCATTCTAGAAAGCTAAGACAATGAGGAACAACTCTTATGTTGACCAAGAATTCATTTGAAATCTCCTTGAGGGGCAAAACTAGCTTGGAAGTCAAGTCACTTTCACAGACAAAAATTCAGACACCCCAAATGACCTGTAACTTGTAAGGACCATAACTTGAGTTCTATAAATCTCCTTGAGGTCTTCCACCACTCAAATTAAAGGTCTTGAGATCCTCTACAAGTTTCATGTTGGCCAAGAAGCCATTTGAAGCTAGCATTTTGACTTATCTTGCTTGGAAGTTTGACCTAAACTAGGGGATTTTACAGAGAAACCCTAATTTAGTAACTCCTCTTCTCCTTGATTTTTCTTGAATTCTCCTTGTCATATCTCCATATCCTTCTTCATATGTCAAGTGTTGATCCCCACATCTCTCCAATAGCCTTGAATGCTCTCTTAAGTCAGTCAGTTGACCTAGGGTTGACCTAGGGTTGACCCAGATGAAACCCTAGTTGACTGTCTTCAACTGTAGCTCTTGTGCCTTCATCAATGACTTGTTTTCCTCTCCCATTGACTTTATAAGTCTCTCGAGATGTCTAGATGCTCTCCATGCTTTCATTTCACAGCTCATAACCCTCTTGTTGATCCTCAGATACCCTCAGCTAGGAGATGGACTCAAGGCTTGATCTGCTGAACTCCTTGCTTTCAAATTCTTTCCTGATGACTTGCATGAGATTGAATTGGAATAATAACCTCTTGCTAGGCCTCTAGAGATGAGAATAATGATTGGTCCCCTGTTGAATGACTTGCTATGCTTATGCTATGCAGATGGTTAGTCTATGTACATGACTCTATATGCAAATGCTAATGATGATGCAACATAAATCCAAGGAATAAGGTTGAGCAAATTTTAGGGTGCAACAGCTGCCCCTATTCAAGCGACTTGGACCCGATTGGATGAAGAGCCCGGAGCCTTCAGACATTCGCGGTACGAGACGGTTGAATACTAGTGAAACCAGAAATTTGCCAACCGCAGAAATAAACTGCGCTCCTGCTCGCGGAATGACATTCATCAGCTGAATCTGACTGTTAGAGTAACCCACTGATCTCGCACGACCGTGCTGGGGATTATCTTCATCGTTCTGAAGAGGATTCTGTCATAACAGATCGCTTGCTTGTCCACGTGAGGACTTCGTCTGTCGTCAACACGAAGAAATCTCAACTAAAACTTGTCCACGTTAGGACTCCACTTACTGTCAACCCAGGAAAATCTCGGCAACTCCGCTGGGGATACTTCGTCTACATTTTCGTAAACTGAATCGTCCATGTTAGGAATAACACTCTTCCACGTTAGGAGTAACGCCTGTCCACGTTAGGAATCACATCATCCACGTTGGGGGTAACGCTTTTATCTTTCCACGTCAGGAAACAATCCTCTTTCCGCGTTAGGAAAACTACATCAATCTATCCACGTAAGGACTCCAATACCACTTGCCATGTCCGCGTCAGGACTCCGATCTTTCCACGTAAGGAATACAACCATTTCTGAACTTGTCCACGTCAGGACTCAACTTTTCTTGCATCTGTCCACGTTAGGACTAATTTCCTTCTTCTTCCACGTTGGGAATATCTTCTTCGATCTGTCCGCGTCAGGACTCAATCTCTTTCCACGTCAGGAATAACTCATTTCTTTCCACGTCAGGAATCAATCTTGATATATCCGCGTCAGGACTTAATCTTTCCACGTAAGGAATAAACTCGTCTTTCCACGTAAGGAAACCATTTTTCTTCCACATAAGGAATGCTCTTGATATGTCCACGTAAGGACTCTGATCTTTCCACGTAAGGAACACCAACTTCTTTCCAATTTGTCCGCGTCAGGACTCATTTTTCCACGTAAGGAAACCATCTTTTTCCACGTAAGGAATCACTTCTGTTGATACGTCCGCGTAAGGACTACGTCTTTCCACGTAAGGAATCAATAATCTCTTTGATCTGCCCGCGTCAGGACACTGATCTCGTCTTGATTTATCCACGTAAGGACTCAGGCATCTTCGATTCACTGAGGAAATAAGACTTGTCCACGTAAGGACTCACACGTCTTCGACTTGCTGGGGAAATATCCGCGTTAGGACTTACACCTTGCCAACAACACGAAGAAGGATAAACTTGTCCACGTCAGGACTCTTGTATCTTGTCATCACAAAGAACCACCAACTTGTCCACGTCAGGATTAACACCTTACCAATCCGGTAAAACAAACCTGTCCACGTTAGGACGCCCACTTCTGAAGAAATCCCGCCATTCTAGGAGTAGATGGTCCACGTCAGGACTTAGTTCTTCAATGATCCTCACCCATAAACTTCTTAGCACTGACGTGACAGCGACTTTGAGGCGGACTCTACTGGGGATGTCTGAAAACTAACTATCGGACACCTGCTTCGAAATTCTGATTCATGCGACTCGTTGATGACAAACAAACTCTGCTTGGGAATAAGGAGATTCTTATCCTGGCCACTCTGGCTGGGTAAAATAAGATACATTTGCATAAATGACTCTGCTGGAGACAAAGAGAGTTTTATCACGACAACTCTGTGGAGGAATACCGCCGAAACTGACATTATTATTGAATATCTCCAGCCGAGATCTTGATTGGTTGGTAACTTATATGAGCAAGAGCTCTCTCCACCTGAACTCCTAGAGTACAGAAACTGCTTCAGCAAAATAAATGCTGGAAGGATAACGACGACTCGCCGGGAATAGCCTGATGCTACAAAATTATTCCGGCAAAATAAATGCTGGTAGGATGAAATCGACCCTGCTGGGAAGTTGGGAACTCAAACCACACGTCTTGTTGAAGTAACCCCCTGCTAGGGAATATAACTCTGCTGGGGAATAGCAGATGCGCCTGATATGATTGAGCCTCTGCTGGAGGGTGAACTAATACCACATGGTATCTCTGACAAAATAAATGACAGGACCCCCCATCAACCCTGCTGGGGAGAGTCTTGATCTTCGGATTCCACTGGAAGGAAAGAACAATTGCTGAAAAGAGAACTCCGCTGGGGATGGCTGGATTCTCTTGGGGAAAATTAACTGACTCCACTGGGGGAGAATGCATGACCCTGCGGGGGGAGATGAACCTGTCTGAATACAGCCTTACGATCCCGGAACACCAAATTCTGCTGAGGACGAGTAACTTCTCGGGAGCACGTCCTTTGGATAAGCTACGGCTAGCTGGGGAATTCTATCCTTCTTCAGGAAGAACATGCCTGACCTGCGTGGGGATCAAGCCTTTCACTATTGCAATCTTTTGATTACCTCCCTCGTACGGTTATGAAATCTGCAACAACACCAACAAGACACGACAAGCCTATGCAATCAAATCGATCCAGTTTAGTGACGTTACACTCAGTTAATTCAAAGCTTTAACAATTGTTGGCAAGGGCCAGTGATGTTATACTCATGCTAGCTTCAATAAACTTAGGCGTTTTATCATGCGCAAAACAGTAAAGAACAGGCATCAAGTACTGAATAACACATTTTCATTGATTGGGCCCCTGAATGGGCGGAGTTTTTTGTACACGGGATGTAACTCCTGAAAAGAGGAAGCTACGCAAAGCAAATATACAAGTATGCAAGTATTCACAAGAAGCATAAATATTGACAAATTAAATTTTGTACACATGTCGGCAACTGGATGCAGATGAACACCACGAACTGATCCCCCTATGACTCGTCCGACTCTAATACTTTCCCGGTATCCCTACTTCTGAAGAGGTTGTATCCGATAACTAATTCCTCAAATATATTCTCCCGCACTGATGCTCATTGAATACCAAATTCGGACCGCAGTCATTTGCTTTTCTCATCCCTAACTTTTGCGTGAACCGCCCTTTACGGGTTTTCAGTTCACCGGGATACCCCTTTTTGCCGAAGCCGCCCAGTGTAGGTTTTCAACTTCGCGGGTGTACATTTTTCGATTTTATCCCTAACTTTTGCCCGAACCTTTCATTCTGTTTTTGGTTCGCCAGGATGCCCCATTTTTGCCTGGACTCTCTTTTTTCTGTCCAGCGGGTCTATTTTAAGCAAAGTATTTTTTAACTGCGTCCGAATTCACAGGTGATGCAAAATCTTCCCCGTCCATGGTGGACAACAATAAAGCTCCTCCTGAAAAGACCTTACTGACAACGTATGGCCCTTCGTAGTTGGGGGTCCACTTGCCCCTGTGATCTGCTTGCGGCGGGAGAATCCTTTTCAGCACAAGGTCGCCCGTCTGAAAGCTTCGCGGAAGTATCTTCTTGTCGTACGCTTTCTTCATTCGTCTTTGATACAAACGACCGTATGCCAGAGAAGCTAGCCTCTTCTCATCCATCAAACTCAATTGGTTCAATCTATTCGTTACCCATTCTGCCTCGTCCAGCTGAACGTCTCGCAATACCCTCAGAGAAGGGATCTCAACTTCCAATGGTAATACCGCTTCCATTCCGTATACCAACGAGAACGGAGTTGCCCCGGTTGATGTGCGTACCGTCGTACGATAACCGTGCAAAGCGAAAGGTAGCATTTCATGCCAATCTTTATACGTCACCACCATTTTCTGGACGATTTTCTTGATATTTTTATTGGCCGCTTCGACAGCGCCATTCATCTTGGGTCGGTAAGGGGAGGAGTTGTGATGTTCGATCCTGAAATTCTGACAGAGCTCCTTCATCATTTTGTTGTTCAGATTAGAACCATTATCCGTGATTATCCGCTCGGGAATTCCGTATCGGCAAATGATATCTCTCTTGATGAATCTAGCCACTACTTGCTTTGTGACGTTTGCGTAAGACGCTGCTTCTACCCACTTGGTGAAATAATCGATTGCTACGAGGATGAACCGATGCCCGTTAGAAGCCGTCGGCTCAATCTTTCCAATCATATCGATTCCCCACATCGAGAATGGCCATGGAGATGACATCACATTCAAAGGACTCGGAGGCACATGTATTTTGTCAGCATAAATTTGGCACTTATGGCACTTTCTTGCAAATTTGAAACAATCAGTTTCCATCGTCAGCCAAAAATAACCTGCCCGCAGCAGTTTTCTCGTCATAGCATGCCCACCAGCATGCGTACCAAAGGCACCTTCGTGAATTTCCTCCATAAGAAGCTTTGCCTCTTTCTCGTCTACACAACGCAACAACACCAAGTCGTGGTTTCTTCTGTACAAGACGCCATCCGGGTTCAAATAGAAATTACCCGCTAATCTCCTGAGAGTCTTCTGATCTTGACTGGATGCCCCAGCCGGATACTCTTTATTCTTCAGGAAATTAAGGATATCAAAATACCACGGTTTGCCATCAGACGCTTCATCAATAGCAAATACATAAGCTGGCCTGTCTAACCGAGAGATAGTGATCTGGGGAGCTTCGTTCCAGAAGTTGACCTTGTACATGGAAGACAAGGTGGCAAGGGCGTCAGCCATTTGATTTTCTGCCCGTGGCACGTGATGCAATTCAACTTTGTCGAAGAAAGGCAACAATCTCCTTGCATAATTCATATAATGTATCAAATTGGGCTGCCGCGTCTCCCATTCCCCCTTGATCTGATTCACCACCAGAGCTGAGTCTCCGTATACGTCTAAATGTTTGATTCGCAAATCAATGGCTTCTTCAAGCCCCATTATACAAGCTTCGTATTCGGCCTCATTGTTGGTAACGGCAAAGGTCAATCGGGCAGTAAACGGGATGTGCGACCCGTGTGGCGTAGTGATAATTGCCCCTATCCCGCTACCGTAAGCATTCACAGCTCCATCAAATATCATCTGCCATTTGGACCCCGGCTCTGGTCCTTCGTCTGGTAACGGCTCTTCGCAATCTTTCATCTTGAGATACATGATATCCTCGTCAGGAAAGTCAAATCTCATCGATTGATACTCTTCAATAGGCTGCTCCGCTAGATACTCAGACAACACACTCCCCTTTATTGCCTTTTGCGAGACGTATTGAATATCATATTCAGTCAAGATCATCTGCCACCGGGCAATTCTACCTGACAACGCCTGCTTTTCGAATATATATTTGATCGGATCCATCTTCGAGATGAGCATGGTTGTATGATTCAGCATGTACTGCCTCAAACGCTTGGCGGCCCAGGCTAGCGCGCAACAAGTTTTCTCCAGCATTGAATATCGAGATTCACAGTCCGTAAATTTCTTACTCAGATAATAGATTGCATGCTCTTTTCTCCCTGTCTCGTCGTGTTGACCGAGAACACAACCCATACTCCCCTCAAGAACCGTCAAATACATTATCAAGGGTCTCCCTGCCACTGGGGGTATCAAAATAGGAGGCTCCTGCAGATACTTCTTTATTTTGTCGAACGCCTTTTGACAATTATCGTTCCACGTTACAGCTTGATCTTTCTTTAGCAACTTGAATAACGGTTCGCACGTAGCAGTTAGGTGAGATATGAACCGAGCAATGTAGTTCAATCTCCCTAAAAACCCGCGCACCTCTTTCTCTGTTTTAGGCGTCGGCATTTCTTGAATCGCTTTTATTTTAGCAGGATCGACCTCTATTCCTCTTTCGCTTACTATGAACCCCAGGAGCTTACCCGATCTCACCCCGAAGGTGCATTTGTTAGGGTTCAGCCTCAGCCTGAACTTCCTAAGCCTTTTAAACAACTTCAACAGATTCACCAGATGCTCTTCCTCTGTCTGGGATTTGGCAATCATATCGTCAACATAAACTTCAATCTCTTTATGCATCATGTCATGAAAGAGAGTTGTCATCGCACGCTGATATGTTGCCCCAGCATTTTTCAAACCAAAGGGCATCACTTTATAGCAAAATGTTCCCCAAGGCGTTATGAAAGTAGTCTTCTCCATATCCTCTGGCGCCATTTTGATCTGATTATATCCTGAAAAGCCGTCCATGAAGGAGAATACAGAGTACTGAGCAGTATTATCCACTAATACGTCAATGTGAGGAAGTGGAAAATCGTCTTTTGGGCTTGCTTTATTCAAATCTCTATAGTCCACGCACATTCGAACCTTGCCATCTTTCTTTGGCACTGGTACGATGTTAGCAACCCATGAGGGATACTTCGTCACAGCCAGGAAACCAGCGTCCCACTGTTTCTGAACCTCCTCTTTGATCTTCATTGCCATATCTGGTCGAGTTCTGCGAAGTTTTTGTTTGACAGGCGGGCAGTCTTCTTTCAATGGCAGACGATGCACAACCATATCTGTATCGAGCCCTGGCATATCTTGATACGACCAAGCGAATACATCATTATACTCTCGGAGCATTTCAACCAGTTTTCGCTTGATATCACTCTGCAGTGCGGCTCCGATACGAATATTTTTCTCAACCCCTTCCGACCCCAAATTGATAATTTCGATAACCTCGTCGTGAGGCAGAATGGCTCTTTCCTCTTGCTTCACCAACCAAGACAGTTCTTCAGGAACGTCGCTATCTTCGACAACCTCTTCTTCGGTCTGGAATACCGGGTGCTCGAAGTCGGGACGAGTCATAGGTGGTTCAAGGATGTCATCTGAAAATGTTATCCTGCAAAAGGAAGGGTTAAGTGCTTCAAAACGCGTATAAAGCGGATAACCACATTGCCATTTTATACAAAACAAGAAAGACAGGGATTACAGTATTTGCACATGAAAAAAAACGCCATCTATTTAATGATTAACGAAGCAATGTTTATAACAACACAGCCCTAAGCAAATCCTGATGCCCCGGGCAAGACATCAGATTATTCAACAATTAATAAAGCAAAGCATTACTGTTTTAAAGTCACAGGAACAAGCTCCTGAATGGACCAGTTGCACAGTCCTTGTCCTGGCGTGCTTGGCTGAATCCAGGCATCCATATCACAGTCGCTGTCCCCTTCATCGGATCCTGAAGCAGCATTGACAGATTCACGGCATACTCCCCTGGCAGAGGTGGTGATTGACTTTCTGAAATGAGGGGCCCCCACAGAAGGAGTTGATGACGATGGTCGGTACCCCAGTCCGAACCGGTCCATTTTCACCGGAATGTCCAATACTTTGCCCCAGCCCGTGGCTTCTCCTGCCTTCACTAGCGCTTGAGCTTCTTTATACGAAGAAACAGCTATCTCTGGCACTTTGCTTGGCCCGGGACTCTTATCCTTTATGCGCAAACCTTCGAATGCTTGGCATGGCGTCTCGTGGATCTCCCCGTCGACTTCCACATATTTGAACGAAGAAAGATGGCTGACCAGGATGTCTTCTTCTCCGCACACGGTGACTACACTGTCTCCGACCATATACTTTAGCTTCTGATGCAGGGTAGACGTAACTGCCCCTGCCCCGTGAATCCAAGGTCTTCCCAGCAAGCAGCTGTACGCAGGCTGTATATCCATGATATAAAACTCCGTTGCAAACACTTCCGGCCCCACTTGCAGGGGCAAGGTGATCGATCCGAAGACTGTTCTCCGCGTGCCGTCAAACGCTCTGACCACCAAATCACTTGGTGTACACAAAATCCCTCGAACATCCAGCTTCATCATAGCCTTCTTAGGCAGCACATTCAAAGACGACCCGGTGTCAACCAATACGTGCGACATTGTCGACCCTCTACACTCAACAGATACATGTAATGCCATATTATGATCCCTTCCTTTCGGAGTCAAGTCGAAATCCGTAAAGCCCAGACTGTGGCCTGCATTTACGTGTGCCAATACTCCTTCTAGCTGGTTCACGGAGACATCCTGTGGTACAAAAGAAGTGTCCAGGACTTTCAGCAAAGCGTTCCTGTGGGCCTCCGAACACAACAACAATGACAGAATAGATATTTTGGACGGTGTTTGCTGCAGATGCTCCACAATTTTATAATCGCTTTTCCGAATTAAGCGCATGAATTCTTCGACATCCTTAGATGCTGCTTCTTTTTCATTTACTTGAACCGGAACATTCTCCACCGCTTTCCCTTTTCCTTTCGCTATCCTTTCGGCTTCCACCTCAGGAGATATAAAGATCCTGCCGCTCCTCGTCATGCCTCCTGAGCCAACAACATTATCCACAACCTCCGCTGACTGCTTGTTAACATCGATTTTAATCCCGTCACAATACACCTCTAGCCCATGTGACCATGGGACCGCTTTCGTGCTCTCATACGGGATTGGCCCGGCTTTAGTTATAGTAATCGGTGGTCGCTGAGCTGGTGCTGAAATAGTGATCGTCTTCCTAGGAATTGTCACTGTGGCAACATCACTCCGATTATCCACTACTGCCCCTGCCGGCTCATCAGTTGCTGTTCTATCAAACTGCAGTACACCTTCATCAATCAAGGCCTGAATGCCTTTCTTCAGATCCTCACACCCCCCAGACAGGGCCCAACAATCTAAACAGTACTCATTACATCCCGGGTAAACACCTCCTTGCAACAGTCGGCTTTTTATTTCGCTCAGCGGCGTCTTTAAATCCTCAACATTCATAATCAGATTCAGACCTTCCTCGGTTAGAACGGCGTTCGCCCCATGATTAGGCATGGGTTTCTGGACTATATTCGCACCGGTCGTTCCGAAGTTGATAGACTTGTTGTCCAAGAGATCCTGCACAACGTGCTTAAAAGCGTGACAACCTTCTATATCATGGCCCGGGGCCCCAGAATGAAACTCGCAGCGCCTATTTGCATCATAGCCGAACGGGGGAGTTCCCGTTATCGGTGCCAAGGTTCTTTTCTCCACCAGATTCAGTCCCAACAAGGTCTGCAATAAATCAGCATAGTTAGAGGGAGGTTTCTCAAACACCCTTCTCGGCTTATTACCCTGAAATCTTCGTTGAGCTTGCTGTGCCCCCTGCTGAGGCTGCTGCTGCTGTGGCATTGGTTGCTGCTGAACCTGTTGTTGTTGCTGAATTGGTTGTTGTTGATAAGGAATAGTCACACTCGACACTTGCTGCTGCTGACGATATTGATTTCTTCCCCTGCCTCGGCCTCGGCCTCGGCCTCCAAATACCGCACTAGCTTCGCCCTGACGGCGCCCACCATAAGCTTTCCTATTACTGCCAGATGCAGCTGACTCGTCAACTTGGAACTTGCCTTGCTTAATGTTCCGCTCAATCTTTTCACCCATTAAAATCAGGTCTGAAAAACTAGCCAGAGACGTATGAAACAACATATCATGAAACAGCCCGGTGAATGTACCAACAAACATATCGTTCATTTCTTTATCTTCCACAGGAGGACGGACCCTGGCAGCCATATCGCGCCACCTTTGCGCGTATTCTTTAAAACTCTCCCCCTTCTTCTGCGAAAGCCCGGCCAACTGGACCCGATTGGGTGCCAGGTCACTGTTATATTTGTAATGGGCTACGAACGCCTCCGCTAATTGCTTCCAAGTCTTGATATCAGTGGGCTCCAACCCCATGTACCACTCTAAGGAAGGACCCGATAGACTATCCTGAAAGAAATGCATGAGCATTCTTTCGTCAGTGGAGTATGCAGACATTTTTCTGTAATAAGCTCGTACATGCACTTTCGGGCATGTATCTCCTTTGTACTTATCGAACGCAGGCGCTTTGAACTTGATTGGCACCCTCAGCCCAGGTACCAAGCCCATTGTTGCCATGTCCAGACCCACAGCGCTTTGATTTAAGACTCCTTTCATTTGCTCTTCCAGCATTCTAATCTTTTGAGAATCATCCATCGGCCCGTCAAAGCCCCCTCCCGAGAAGGCGTCTTCCTGTTGATCCTCTTGCCACATACCGTTTCCAGCCCCGTATCCATCATACGCATTATTACGTCCAGCTCTGACCTGATTCATCCCTGGAACTCGGCCTCTGTTGCCATACCCTTGAACACCTCCAGCAGGACCACCAGCCATGAAACCAGCACCGTTTCCGTTTCCAAAACCTCCGTAGCCCTGATTGACCATACCATAACCATCTTGCCCAAAGCCTTGAGCATTAAAGCCATACTTGCCAGTGTTGTCGAATCCCTGATCGTTGAATCCGAACCCAGCGTTGACAAAACCATTGCCTCCGAGATTATCTCCCAAATTGACATCACCCAGCCCAGCGTTAGGGACAGCAGTTTCATTTCCAACTCCGACGTTACCATTCACAGCAGCGGTAGCGTTGTTGACATTAGCAGCATTCACATTGACGACGGGCGGAGCCACTGGCGTTGGAGTGCCATCTCCATGAGCAGTATCAACCCTGACAGACTGATGATCTTCGTTACCATGACCAGCGTTGCGAGCCAACAGAGGCTGGACCATGGCCTGCAAGTTCTCTTGCCCTTTTGCTATAGCCTCCATGGTCTGCATGAAGAGGGCGAGCTTCTCGCGTACATCCTGCATCTCGTTCTGAATCTGGTCCATGACTTTCCGACAGTTGGATCGTGTAGAATAGCGGTGCGGATGTTGATCTGGAATCCTGTTAAGTACCTGAATCAAAGCAGGAGATAAGACACCATTCAAAGATTACCTGTTATGCAATATGAATATGAATGCAATGCAATGTGTCTGTGCATTAGGGAAGTTCATTCCCCCAGTTCTAGTGCGAGGGTGCCGGTGCAGTGACAGTGTTGACAATAAGAATATCGGAGCTGAATCATAGAAAGCCTCATACATAACAGAGAGAATCAATAAGCCCAGGGTACAATATCGCTGAGAGTACAAAGATGGCATGACCTCAACCAACAATCCTGGTGATGGTCAGCACTATGCAAATAAAGCATACAAATAATGGAATGATCAGATCCTCCCAAAAGTCTGGTACTCCTCTATCAACTTCTTGGTCTCCGGATGGCTTGGTCGATCAAGCAGCCCTTCAACAAGCTGGTTTCTCTTCTTAAGGACACGGCGTACGTCTTCAGCCGTTTCTTCCCATGTTGCTTCCCCGAAGCAATCTTCTAACTTTCGCTTCTGGGACACTGCTTCATCTCTGGATTTGATTGCCTTGTTCAGTGCATGCTGGACACTATACCGGTTCATCACTTCCTCCTCACACTTCTTGATGCTAGCCTTCAACTTCTCTTCGAGGTCGGAAATTTGCTGCTTTAGCTTATCTTCCCTCTGCTTGTTGTTGGTGAGAGTAGCATTCCAAGTCTTATTGCAAGAAGATATCTCTCGGTGTGCTGCGTCGAGCGCTTTCTTTTTGGCTTCCAGCATGTCATGGGAACTTCTGAACTCTTGCCCCAGACGTTCACGCTTCTTCTTTTCCTCGGTCAACTCAGATCCTAACCTGTTCACCAGCTCAATCTGTTGTTGGAAAGCATATACAGCCTTGTTTTTCTCACTGCGTGCCTGGGCTAACTCTTGCTCTAACCCTTCGTTAATCTTCATCAAGGCTTCTTTCTCCCTCACAACCTGTTCATATGCTTCTCTAGAAACAGTAGTCGGTTCTTCTACCGGAATAGGATCAAGAATTGGTGCATCTGGAAATGGCATCTTCAACTGACTAGCCCTCCCCTGAATCCAAACTCTATAAGGTGCATAGGCCTGACAGTCATTCTTTCCTAACAACGGCTTCCCTTTGCGGTTAATATGCGTCCAGGCATGTTGCAACTTGGCTAATAACTCCCCCTTCACGTCACCAGTGAAGTACAGAGATTCCTGTACTTCTTCCTCTTGAGGTGGATTCTTCAGCGCATATCCGAACTGACGAATGAATAGAGAAGGGTTGTAATTGATACACCCTTTTCTTCCTATCAACGGTACATTAGGGTACCCAGAACAACTGAAGATGAGCTCGGATCCCAACAAATCTCTATCAAACCACTCCATATCTTCCGACGATAACCTCATCAAGCGTTCTGGCCAACCAACTGGAACTGTAGTCTCTGCAGCAGATCCTCTCTTAGGAAGGTGACTCTCAAACCATATACTCAACAAGGGTACACAAAGATGAACATTCTTCCCTCTTCCCTTCTCATTCTTGTAATGCAGTGAGTGGTAGAGATCTCCGAGTAAGGTAGGTACAGGATTACCAGCAGCAAACAAGTAGAAAGCATCGAAGTCCACAAAATCCGGTATATTGGGGAACAGTATTATGCCATAGATGCACAAGGCCAACACAGCATTGAAAGCGACCCAGCACCCATTCTTGGCGTACTCTTGGGCTTTACCCACTAAGAACTGAAATGAGAAGCCTGGAACTCCACGGGAAACAGTAGTCACAAGTTCAGAAGCATCAACATGCAAGGCTTTCGCCAATTCCTCCGGCTTAGGTTTGGCATCATAATGAATGAATGGAACCTGGTTCTGCACAGGCAGCTCAACATACTCAGCGTATTCCTCCAGAGTTGGTCCCATAATAAAATCAGAGAACGTGAAGCACCTCAAAGCAGGGTCGTAGAATTGCATCAAAGCATACAGCCCATCTAACTCTACCTCTGTAGGTTTGCACACCAATCTCAGTAATCTACCATAGCTCATCCGGAAGCTCCTACGAACACCCTCATCAGCAAGAGAGATCAACCCCAGTAAAGGAACAATATCAGGCGTAGGCAACTTGTAGGCAACCGTTCTCCGTAGGCTAGTCATGATCAAATACTCAGAAGTCTGGGCACTAGAACTAGGGAAATGCAAATGCACCTACAGCACAGACACACGTTAGTGAAATGCAAATGATAATGGATATGCAGGGATGCAATGCAAGTAACATTCAACGGGGACCAAAGCTGCAGCTGAATAGCCTAAACCCAATCAAGAAAGGTCCCAGATAGACCATCCAGAAGTCACCAAACCCTGGCCTCAGATAGACCTAGAATAGAACTCCAACACTGGTCTCTGACAGACCTCAAACCATAACTCACTGGTCTCTGATAGACCTCAAATCACCTCCATAATTGGTCTCTGACAGACCTCATGACTCTCCAACTGGTCTCTGACAGACCTCACAGTACATCTCCAAATGGTCTCTGACAGACCTCAGAATACATCTCCAAATGGTCTCTGCCAGACCTCATAACTCTCCATAAATAACCCGGATCTCTGATCAAGAAATAGCCGGTAGTCTGGAGGTCTAGTTACCTGCATAACCCTGAATCCCCTCACAGGTGGGTGGCCCTATAACTGGCACAAGGTACGGCATCCTATGCGGTCGTCGGCGTCACAGACTTTCAGGGTTGATGATACGATTCCCAGAAGGAGTGGCATCATCAAATCCTGAAGAGGCCTCACTCAGCCAACTTCCAAATGATCGGTCCCCAGAGTCGACAATCCAACTAACCAGCAACCCACGCCAACCAAAGGAAGGGGCAGGAGGCCAACCAGAGGAACCTCGTCTGAGTGTAGATTTCATGGGACACCAAAGCAAGCAAAGCAAGCGGGCGCCCACTAATTTCTACTCTAATTCTAGGTGCACTCAAGCCCAGGTCCGGCTTATCTCTCAATATCAGAACACCCGTCACACCCCAAATACAGCAATAATAAACAATATATATAAAGCTGAAAAATACAGGGTTAGAAATATACAATAACTCCATACAAAATCCTCGACGGGAAAACAAGCGTTAGGATTGACTCTCTCAAGGGACGTTGGATCCCAAATGCATAAGGACCGTCGCAGTCCTTAGCAGCCAGGGGACGTTGGATCCCCAGCAGAGTCGCCAGCTGTCGCTACTGCGAAAATCGGCGCCGGCTGAACAGAAGAGTCGCCACCGTGCGTTATTTATCCCACGGGAGGGAAAGGAAACGCTCAGAGTAAACCTCGCACAACACGGGAAAGGTATGGTCGTCGCAACCAAAACCTGGATTCGGGAGTCGGTTACGCAAGGGGAAGGTATTAGCACCCCTCACGTCCATCGTACTCGATGGGATCCACGCTTGTTTTCGGGTATGGATTGTTATTCTATCTAAACTATAGGTCAAGGGTTAAAAAGAAAATAAAATGGAAATAAAAAATGACTCGGCAAAGTATCGCACTTTATGCCTACGTATTCCCGTCTGGAACGAGAAATCAGAGTCAACGTAGTTCGCCTACCTACGGGAAAGGAGGGGAAGGTTGCTCGCTAGGATATCGCATCCTATGCCTACGTACTTTCATACAGCATGAAAGATCAGAGCAAACGTAGTTCGGGCCACGGAAGACACAAGCTTGTCTTGGTTGATTTTATTCTTTCTGAAAAAAGGTTTTCTGATTAGCGGTCCAAGCGGACAAAAATGACGTTTTGATGAGTTCACATTCTTTTACGAAAGAAGTGTCTTTTATTGTGTTTGAAATCTTTATGTGTTTTTCTGTTTGTTCTGAGAAAGAAAGAGACAGAACTCTATCCTACGGTTGCGAAGGGAATCAAACTATCCTAATGTTATCATGCATGGGTTAAGACCTAGTGTCTATCATGCTCCTCTCTTGCACAGAGAGAAACAGAGATCCTAAGGGATAGGCAGAAACAGAAACAATATCAGATATATACAGTAAAGCAGTAAAATGCATGGATGCAGCAATACAAGCGAGGCAAGGGAGTCCCACTCAACCTCGAACCTAGAAAACAATAGGCAAAAGTGAACAGGCTTCACTTTCAACCCAGCAGGATAAACAGCAAACAATACAGTTCAAAAAACCAATCAATACATCAGCAAATAAAACACAACAATAAAACAACAGCATCAGCAGCTCTGAGTCAGCAACTGGCTTCAAACAATCTCCAATCAGCTACAAGCTTCAACAAGCATAAATCTCCATCTTCATGGCCTTCAGGCAAGGGCTTTGGTCCTCAGTCTTCCATCTGCAATGGCTTTTCTTCATGGTCAAACCTCCAGGATGAGGGATTGATCACCAAAGTGAATTGGGTGTTAAGCAATCAGTTGACTACCAAAGGTGGTGAACAGACTGCTTCTAACACAAGAGACAGTTTCTCTCAAGAGTTCTATCTCATAGACACCATCACCAAGCCTTCCAAAGAAAGGGGGTGAGTGTCTTAGAGAGACTCTGAATCACAGAGAAGAATGGATGCAGACAAGGCAATCCATGTTTGAGAAACAATCATTCTAATCTAGAGCTCTGCCTAGCTCCTAAACCCTAGTCTCCTCAGCATCTGCTAGCAAGAGACTCCTCCTCAACTCTGACAGTTGATCTTCAATCTTTTGACTCTTCAATAGCTTCATCTCCACAAATCTTCAGCTTCCCCAGGGCCCCAGACAAACCCAATACCCAATCAAGCAATCAACAAATCCCCAGAGGGCACACCACACCAAACAACAGATATACAGACAGTAATAATAGCAGTAGGGGAATCCTAACTTTTCTCTAAGGGATCTAATAGCTACCCATAGTCCCTATAGTCCCATAACTAACCTATTCAAACCCTAAGTCCTATGGGAGAAAATTGAACTTCCTAAGTTGTTACCTAAAAACCCTAGTTTTGATCATGATATTCAAGCATTTGTTAATCACCTAAAACTAACTCCTAAAAATGGGAACTAAAATATTTCTATAAGCCTAATATCTCATCTAAACAGTATAAAAAGAATGATCAAAAAATATTAAAGCATGTGAGAGAACAAAAATCATGAAAATGATGCATGAAATGTAACTATTTATTATGCTATTTATTTAGAAAATATGTAAAAAATATGAAATAAAACTAAAAATGAAATTTTATTCTCCTATAATATTCTAGACATTTTAATGAAAACATGGTAAAAAGAATGGATTAAAAAGCATTTTTTATGGATTTATTATGATTTTATGAAAATGATGAAAAATTAAAATGAAATAAGAAAAATAAAGAAATGAAATGAAGGAGGGGGTGAGAATAGGAACTTCGCTCAGTTCAAAATTGGATGGGCCTCACAGGGTAGGGGTGCAGATAGCGCTTGCCAAAGCCCAATATCAAGTCAGAAACAAAGAAAATGAAATAAACACACTGGGGGTAAGAATAGCAACCAAAATCACGTTCAATATTGGTTTGGGCCTAACTCTGGGGGTGGGGATAGCACAAGAGCCTGAGGCCCGCCCGTTTCAATTAATGAAACGGTGCGTTTGGCACCCAGCTTCTCCCTCCAAATCTGAAATCAAACGAGAGCCCTTGGATCTTCTGGGAAGTCAAGAGTCCAACCACAAATGGAAGGCTATGATTGTGTCTTCTCCAAACAAACCTGCAACTAGGGTTTCATCCTCATGAACCTCCATGCACGCACAGTTTTCTCCCTCTCTGTTCTCCTTATCCAGGCCACGAATCACCATGCTATGAACATGAAAGTTACTCCAAACCTCTCCCTCTTCAATCCTATGATCTTAGATCAATCTGAAACTCACTAAAACTCTCAACCCGATTGAGGTAAATTCTGATCACCATGGATATTCACTGATAAGCATCACGATAACTCTTCATCAAACTTGACCTAAGCTAACCTATGCCTAATGGAGGTTAACATGATCAAACTAACTAACATTCTAGTGCATTAACATGAGAGATATTGATCCAAACAGTTTATGGTACCTGCTAACAAACCTCACCAAATCGTTCCAAATTCACCTAAACTACTCTCCTAACCACCTAGATTGCATCTAAACTAACAAAAACAAGCCTAAATAACTGAATCAAGTAAATCGAATGAAAACTTACCTTGTAAGAAATTTGAGAAACAGTTATGGAAGATGATGATTTGAGACCTCCAAGGCTTGAATCTTGATCCAATTGCTCAGGTATAGATTCTGTATGCACAAACTTGGAGTTTCCTTGCTCGAATCCTGCAATCCACTTGAACTTGTAGTTTTGAGATTCTTGAGAAAAGCACTCGAATATGAATGATTCACACCAAGAACTTGCTTCAATTATGATCTGTGATGATGATTGAGTGGAATTGAATTGGTTATGATGAAGCTTGATGAAGAATTTGAGAGAATTGTGATGAAACTTCAATGAAAAAGTGTGAGAAATTTTGTGAGAAATCTTGGTGCAAATGAGGCCAACCCTTGATCAATGCACATTTCATGAATATATAGACCCCAAATGAACATTCTAGATCCATCTTGCACATTCCCTTGTTTTCAAATTTTGATCCATTTTGGACTATGTTTCTTAAATGATAAGCAACCATGGATAACTTCATTTTTTCCTTCTAAACTCAAAAAAGTGTGTGAACCATTGTTCTTAGAATTGTTTTTCCATTCAAAATCATATATTGGAAGTCTCCATTTGGACTTGTAAATCTCCCAAACCATTTTCCAACTTGAAATTATTCACTTTATATGCCTTTTTAGTTCATATTTTGACCAATTGGGTAACTCCATGCTATGAGCTTCTCCAATAACTTGTGACCTTCTTTCTAGACTTAAAATCCCATTTGGAGCAAGCTTGATGTTGTAAGTTTTTCCATTTGAGGCCTCCTTGTATGAGTTTTGGGTATAGGTTAAAATGACCTGTAATTCACAAATGCCCAAAATACCCTTTGCTTGTCAAGACCATAAGTTGAGTTCTCCACATCATATGAAGGCATACCATACCATTCTAGAAAGCTAAGACAATGAGGAACAACTCTTATGTTGACCAAGAATTCATTTGAAATCTCCTTGAGGGGCAAAACTAGCTTGGAAGTCAAGTCACTTTCACAGACAAAAATTCAGACACCCCAAATGACCTGTAACTTGTAAGGACCATAACTTGAGTTCTATAAATCTCCTTGAGGTCTTCCACCACTCAAATTAAAGGTCTTGAGATCCTCTACAAGTTTCATGTTGGCCAAGAAGCCATTTGAAGCTAGCATTTTGACTTATCTTGCTTGGAAGTTTGACCTAAACTAGGGGATTTTACAGAGAAACCCTAATTTAGTAACTCCTCTTCTCCTTGATTTTTCTTGAATTCTCCTTGTCATATCTCCATATCCTTCTTCATATGTCAAGTGTTGATCCCCACATCTCTCCAATAGCCTTGAATGCTCTCTTAAGTCAGTCAGTTGACCTAGGGTTGACCTAGGGTTGACCCAGATGAAACCCTAGTTGACTGTCTTCAACTGTAGCTCTTGTGCCTTCATCAATGACTTGTTTTCCTCTCCCATTGACTTTATAAGTCTCTCGAGATGTCTAGATGCTCTCCATGCTTTCATTTCACAGCTCATAACCCTCTTGTTGATCCTCAGATACCCTCAGCTAGGAGATGGACTCAAGGCTTGATCTGCTGAACTCCTTGCTTTCAAATTCTTTCCTGATGACTTGCATGAGATTGAATTGGAATAATAACCTCTTGCTAGGCCTCTAGAGATGAGAATAATGATTGGTCCCCTGTTGAATGACTTGCTATGCTTATGCTATGCAGATGGTTAGTCTATGTACATGACTCTATATGCAAATGCTAATGATGATGCAACATAAATCCAAGGAATAAGGTTGAGCAAATTTTAGGGTGCAACAGTCGACTAAATCAGAACTCTGCTCTGATAAGAAGTACCAGAAAACCAGAACACTGAGATGATAGAAAACTAGAGTATTCAGGATCAAAAGTCCGCTCTGACAAGAAAACCAGAAAACTGGGTTGGTTGGAGGTCAAAGTTTATTGCAAAACCCATCCCTCTCACAGGTAGGTACTAGTCTTGAAAGGTATGGCATCCGATGCAGGTCATCAGTATCAAGGACTCTTAGGTCGAGAAACGATTATACGTTCACCATTTCTGGTTTGGCATCATGGTCAATCGAGGAGGTCTCAACTGACTTCCCAATGAACTGTCTCCAGAGTCGTTCGTTTTTCTAAGTCAATACTCCCTCAACTACACCAGACGCGTAGGATAGAGTGTCTCCAAAGGAAAACCTCGTCTGGACGTGAATTTGGCGCGAGCTATTGCATGGCCAGATGCCACACAAGCTCCTGCTACTCTCTACACTAATCCGGTGTGTATACTCAAGCCTGGGTATTGGGTTTATCTCTCAATGGAATAACCCACCCACAAAACAGCAACAACAGCATAATATGAAAACAATAAAATGCAAATGCAATAATATACAACAAGAAATGTACATAAAGAAAATAAATGCACAAAAGTAAACACCGAAAGAAATAGAAACAAACAAGCGCTATGTTTGACTCGCATAGAGAACCAGAGATTCTGGGTTCGTCCCTAGCAGAGTCGGCAGCTGTCGCAACTGCGAAAAACACCCGGCGGAAAAACAGAAGAGTCGCCACCGAACATTATTTATTCCAAAGAGAGGGAAAGGAAACGATCAAAGAAAACCTGAAGAACGGGAAAAGACAAGGTCATCGCAACCAAATCTTGGGTTCGGAAGTCAGTTACGCAAGGGGAAGGTATTAGCACCCCTCACGTCCGTTGTACTCAACGTGATCCATGCTTGTTTTCTAATCAAAAGGTGTGTTTATCTAAAAGCTACTACTAAGCGGAAACGAGAAAAAAAGAAAAAAAGAAAGAGACTCGATAGGACATCGCCGCCCTATGCCTATGTATTCCCTCGTGCAATGAGAAAGTCAAAGTCAACGAAGTTCGGAAAACTACGGGTGATGGGGGAAAGGTTGCTTGCCAAGACATCTCTATCTTGTGCCTACGTATCCTCATCTGGTATGAGATATTAGAGCAAACATAGTTCGGGTAACAAAACCACAGGTTGGTTAAGTGTTTTTTATGAGCAACGCTAAGTTCCTATTCCAGCAGTTAGGGACGATGCCTGTTTGCGGTAGAACGGAAAAGTAACATATCTTTTCTGAAAATGAGTTTGAAACACAAATCCCGAAGGATAAAAAGGTTTGAATTTTGTTTGTGAGTTTTAGTGAAGTGAATTAGTTTTCTTTGTGACTCATGTTGCACTAAAGACTATGATATAGGGACGAATGTGTCACATATCTCCCCCAGACGGGACGTACCCTAAATACTCTAGACAAGCGAGAGTAGACCCATCACTCATCATTTTACATGTGCTTAAGGCTCGTAGCGTACAATGTTCATCGTGTTTATTAGATGAGTTAGAAGGTGTTTTGAGATAAGAAGAGAGACGCACAAAAGGTATAAGGGGAAACTCGACCCTAACGTTGTCATGCAAAGTGGTCCTAAAGTTGGAATGCGAAAGGAGATTCTATCCTAATGTTAGCATGCAAAAGATGGACCTAAGTTGAGGTTAAAAGGGACTAACCTAATGTTATCATGCATGGATTAAACTCCAAATGTCTATCTTACTCAAAATTTAATCGAAAATTAAATTGGAATAAGAAACCTAAGGGAACATCCAAAGACAAAGCAAAAAGCCAAGAAACAAGATAAGAACAACAGCTACAACAGCGCATCCTGCACAAAATAGCAATAAAATCCAGCATACAAGTAAGACAGCCTATAACAGCACATGTTTCAGCACAAAAGCATGTGTAAAAGGCAGGCAGCTAGCAAGCAAGGCAAAGATAGCATGCAAGTTCAGAATAACCACAAGTGTGGAAAGTAGGGCAGCAAATAAGCATGAATGCAATTAATCGAGATTAAGCACCAATCATGAACAGATATCATGCAACAATGGACATGCTTTAACAATCAAACATAATTGGTCAACAACAATGCATCAACAAGAATCATCAAGATCAACATGTTTTTTCAACTCAAACTAAATGATCGAACGATCAAACAAACGCGCAACAAAGAGGAATTGAAAATAAATGCAAACATGCATCAAACATCAAGCAAAGAAAATATTCATGATAACATGATATAAGCAAGCAAAGTAAGTGATCATTCATCAATCAAGCAATATTACCATATTATGCATTCAAACGAAAACCGAATGTTACGCGTCGGAGAATCCAAATCAAACATTTAAGAATGATGAAATATGCCCCAAAAAAATCCCCATAAATGCATCATATCAAACCATGAAGTTTACATGTGAAAAGGATACCAAACAAACAAGAAAAATGCAAAAACACAACATTCTGCTCAATGGTAACTGGTTACTCAATATCAAGTAATTGGTTACCTGTTGTAAAAAAAACTTGGCACGTGAAATTTGTGAAGGGTAACCGGTTACCCAATATGTGGTAACTGGTTACCACTGAACCAGAAACAAAATCTCAACTTTTAAAATCAGTTTTCAGCATCCAACAACTTATCCAATCAATCACATGAACATGCAATCAATTAAGCACGAAATTTACATCAAATATTAGTGATCAAGCATCATTTAAACACAATCAAACACTAAAATCACAAATCACCAAGATCCAAATCATCAAAATGGATCAAAAAGCAACAAAAGCCATGGATCTACATTGTGATTATTCAAATAAGTTCAAAATTGGATTAGATCTAGAATTACCAACCTTCAAAGCTGAAATTTGCTTTAGTAAGTGTTGATTCACTTGAAATTAACAGATCCAAGCTAGAAACCCAGAGAATCTTCAAGATCCAAGAGCTTCCTTATGGTAGAAATGAAGAACAAGAAAGATCAAGCAAAACCAACTCAAAAAAGCACTTCCTATCTAGCTTTCAAAATCATATATCAATTCAACGAAAATTGAATGGTGAATTGAAGATAATGGAGATGAATGATGGAGGTTTAGCTCTAGAATTCAAGGATTCCAATGAAGAATCAATGAACTCAAGTGGAAAGAGCTTTAATGGGGGTTTTGGGGATGAAAAAGTTGAGAGAAAGTTGAGAGCAAATTCTCAAGGATGAATGTGAAATCTGAAAATGAAGGTTCTTTTTGTGAGGTTTGAAGCAAATTCACTTAAATAAGCTCTAGGTTTGGAATCAAAATATGGTTTGGAATGTGGATTAGCATTTGGAATTGAAATTAGGAGTGGAATTAGGAAATGAGTGTTTTAAATTTGGAGGAAAATGGTGAAAATTGAAACAATTCTAGATCCTTCCAATGATGATCATGTGAAATCAATGGTTGCGTATGATTAGAAAATTGCACATACTGAAAATTCAAATATTTTGGCCAATTTCGCTTGAAGTAACCGGTTACCCATATCTGGTAACCGGTTACCACCTTCAAAAAATGCCCAGTTTGGCACCAAATGGAGGGAATCCTGTATAATCGCCCGTTGCCACCTGTTCTAAGCTCTGTTAAGCCTCTAAAACTTACCCTTGGATATTATGATTGTGAGAATGCTTGAGATAACCTGTACATCGTCTCCTGAGCTGAAAATAACCTGCTGAGTAAAATAAAATCGCCTGCTCAATCACTGAGCAAAATAAATGTCGGGGCCTTTGATGCTCATTGTTTGAACTCTTGCAACAAAAAGGAACCCTCAGCCACAGAAATACCTTGATCCCATGTCTCAAGAGACAATTTTGTGATATGCGGAAATGCAAAAATGCAGAGAAACAAAAACCAATAAACTAAGAAGCGATAAGGCAAATTTTGGGGTGTTACAGCTAGCACCCAAAACGTCTATAGTACTCTATAGGAGCCCTTTGAAATATCTACGCTTTTTTGTTTGAAAATATTTGTTTGAAAGGAGATTAGGGAGATGAGAAAAGAAATATTTTTTTAGATTTTTGTGTTTGGAGAGACTTGTCGCCTCATGCCTATGTACCCACAAAGTGCAATATAGGATCAACCACATAATTCGTGATACAAATAACAAAAATGATTTGCTTTGATTGATTTTTAAATGTAAAGATAAGTCGTCATTTTAAGGATAAAACTACGACTAGTCGCCCACAAGTATAAGACAACATTTGCATCACCTAGAGATGGAGGATTTTTCTTGGATTAAAATCAACAAGTCTATCACTCAACATCTAAGTGGAAAATGTCAACATCTTAAATACTATGGGGGAATAGGAGAATTATATCTCAACTATGAAAATGACTCATGTCTAAACTTTATGTAAAGTTTTAAAATGAAAAGTGCACAAAGGTACAAAAAGTTTGAATGAGGTGAAGTGTTTTTTTATATCTTTTTTAGAAATTGGTCAAAGTATGATTAACATTGATTGACATTTATTAAAGAAAAGAAAGTTTGAAAATCACTTGACAAAAAGTCAAGGTTTTATTATGAAAGCGGTTTTAAGTTTGAAAACAAGAAGGTTTTTGAAAAAAGGGAGAAGATTTTGAAAATTTAAGAAGGGGAGGAGATGAAGTGACTATCCTAGAAATAAAAATAAAATCTAGAGATAAGAAGGATCTAACCAAATTGTAGCATACTTCATAGTTAGCGAAATAAGAATTCCATCTGATTTGAAGCATAAGCTAATGAGCAAGGCAAATAAAGGCAAAGATCCATAATACTCCATGCATAAGGAAAGAGTCCTAATTCTAAGTCCAAGGGTCTAAGAATGATCCAAGAGGTCCAAGGTCTAAGTCCATCAATAAGCATAACCATAAAATTAACAGCACCAAGTTTTTTAAAGGTTTAATCCTTTATTAGTGTTTTGAACAAGATATGGTCCAAGTGGACAAAAGAAAAGGAGAGCGGAAGCATGAACAATAATATGATATGAGAATATAGTAATGGAGCATGAAAATAAAAGAGATATATGGAGAAAGAATAAAACATAAACAAAATTAGTACAAAAATATTGTTAGGAAGTTAGTGATTAGTTGTTAGAACAAATGATCAACGATGGTTGACTCGTGCACTTAGGCCAAAGTTGATGAAGACTCAGTAGAGGATTGATAAAATCAAAGTCTCCTAACAACAAGTTTCATAGATAATGGACCTCAGACAAATAATCAATCATACTTGGACTTTCAAACATAAGTTTGAGCCACGAATGATCATTTTCCGATTACGAGACAATTTAGCGCTATGTTAAGCAATCGTAATCGGGTTTACATAGAAACCACGACTATCTGAGGTCAGTCAATAACAATTTTAGTGTTAATGCATGCTAGAGAAGTGATATGTAGATCACTCTCCAAAAGCAATACCGCACGAAAATAAAAGAAGGTAGCGATCTCATCTTAATCAAGATTTTATCGATAAATCAAAGCTAATCTATCACTATTCCAAATTATGGAGAATTATCTCAATGATCATTTGTCCATAGATTTGAAATAGCGACGATTAAACATCCTTGACAACCAACAATCCATGATCCATAGATTTCATCGATCAAAAGAAGAAGAAGAAGAAGAAGAAGAAGAAGAAAGAGGTTAAGATGAAAAGAATCATCAATTTGAATCTTAAATCGATTAAATCATCATTAATATCAATCACCTCTCTTGGTGGATAGAATCGACACCCAAAGGCCATTGATATTGATGAAATCTTATCGAGATTCAAGATCCAAAACAACCAACAATCCAAATAAAGACATCAAATAAGAATTCAAAAGAAATTAAATCAAGAATGAAGTAATTTCAAATAATTTTTCAATAAATTCTCTCTTTAAATATAATATTCTAAATATAAAGGATAGCACAAAAATTAAATCAATTTAAAAAAAATCATTAAGAAAATAGAAAAAAAAATGGTGAAGACAAAATGGATTTAAAGGAAATTTTAAAGAAGAAAAGAGAGGTTCAAAAGAAACAAACAGTGGTGGTGTAGCAAAATTAAAATGAGCCAAGCTCAGTCAACTATATAATAAAGTATAAGTTATTTAAAACAAAACAAAAAACATAAAAATGAATCAGAAGCAAAGCTTTATCATCTGCTTCCTCGAAAAGTCACGAGGATACTATTCTTGCCGAAGCTGACAATTTTGAAACTCAACCAAATCAAAGTGAAGGGATACAAAACAAACGCGGTTGTGATCGAAATCAAGAGTTTTACACAACAGTATCAACGATTCAAAGAATTACAACGGAAAAAAAAGGATCGAAAAAGACGGCAACTCTCAAACTACCTTCAAATTCAGGTGAGTGATGAACTTGAAACTCTCTTCTTCTTATTTGAGTCTGGCTGGATTTTAGTTTGGATTATGTAAGTTATGAAAGCACCTAAGAGGGGGTGAATTAGGTGTTTAGGGATTTTTCTCGATTTTTTCGACAGTTTTGAATTTTACTTTTCTAGAAGTTTCTAAGTGATGAAATACTGTAAGGATGGAAAGTAAAGAACACCAGGAAGGATACTGCTTCCTTTCACAGATCGAGAGTACTCCGGTTCCCTTTCAACATGAAAGAGATTTCAGTATAATATTAGATCTTAGACAAGACTACCTAGTCTTTCTAAACGAGACTCTAACAAAACATCAAGTACAATCCTCTTGGATTTTACAAGTTTAAAGTCCAACCAAGAATAAATCCCTTACAATGGACCTCTTGTATCCACAATCCGGATAACAAGGATTCTAACAAACTCTATAAGAGAAACAATCATTCTTTTTATAGTCAGCACCTAAATCCAAATAATCCTTGGAATTTTAGGATTTAACAATAGTTCTGAATTTGAGTAAGTAGATGAAACTTTGATTCTTCAAGATATCAATCACAAGATCGATCTTCTCTTTTATAACACTCAATTCTCAAGACAATAATACAAGTGTTCTTTGTATGCAAATGAAACTATGATGATTAATATGAAGGTTTATGCAAAGTTTGACTTTTGGAGAAAATCTAAAGAACACTTAGAAAGTTTTTGAAGATTGAGAGAAATGAGTAATTGATTTGAAATTTTTGTAAGGAGGTAGGGTGTAAAGATTTATAGAATGATGTTTATATATGCCTATGACACCGTTACGTTTTGAATTTGATGTGTGTTGTGCGTGATATGATATTGAAACTTTGGTGTCGTTTTGATTTGCAAATTGTAGCTTGTGTATGACGTGTTGTTTGTGCTTTTTGATTTCAGCTCGTTTTTAATTACGTGATGTGGATTTTCTTTTATGGCTCGAACGGCTTGTATAAGTGATGAATTTTGCAATTCGTATTCACGTTGTTGCAAGTGTATGTGGCTCGGCTGGAATTTATACATCAGAAACAACATTTGTCAATATACCTGATGAGCCATCAGCACTTCTCTTCTTATTGCATACAAGTCCTTCCTCAGCGAGCCTGACTGCACAGAAACGAAGAAATGCAATTGCATTGAGGCTAACATCACTATTGAACCGACTATTTGTAAATGTCAAAAGGCATCCAACACAATCAATGAAGGTTGTTGTTTCTGTCTCAGGAAAATATTCACGCACTATTTTCTCCATAGTATCAAAGGCTAACAATACAATATTGTTCTGCTCATCAGTTGCCGCAGCTGTACAAACCCTAAAAACACTTTTCTAGCCAGATTTCACATTACTGACACAGCTAAGGACCATCTATGAAATACAACGAACTATAAGTTCTTTAATTTCAGTTGAGTTGCTTTTCTGCAATTACAACAGAATCAATAGATACAGGAGACAAGCATTCATCAATTCGAAGTACTAGTGATAGGTAGTTCCATCGGCATCAACAATCCAACCAGCTTCACATGCGAGAGCAGCGAGTACGTCTAGAGAACAATGGTGTTGAATATTAGCCTTGTGTTCTTTGATGAAACATTATCATTTTCATCACTGGTATCATCATCGTATGATGCATCTTCTGATGAACTTTGACTCATACTTATAGAGGAAACTGTCGAGTGACCACTTATGTGTTCACTGTATCTTTTGGATTTTGTTCGTCTTGTGTAAGTGTAGATTGTCTAGCTAGAAACAAAGCTTCTGTTACCCCGGAACTCCAGCCACCTAGCATTTGAGATTGTAGCGATGCCACTCGGATTTGTAATGGAGTTTTTGGTTGGAATCATGATTGAATTATTAGAGAGCATTCAACATTGTTAGGACAACAAATATGCAGCCAAATGACACCATGGTAATATATATGTGCAGAGTAATAATCTTTGCCTCAAGTGACAGATTCAACAAATCTCTTGCGCACAATGTGGAATGAAATGGAAGGAGAGCTCATAGAACACAATAGCCATATCAAACTTAAGCATCTCACCATAAGCAACCCCGAGATTATACATAGCATCAGCATGATGCCAGTTATAAAACGAGGCTTTCGCACCTCAACACTGCATTAGCACATGGCCTTACTATGGCAATTAATATAGAACCAATATATTCTTCCAAAGATGCCGAAGGATCTGTCTTCGAAAGATAAGGAAGTCTAGGAAGGATCCCCATTAACCGTGAACGCAGGCCTTTCCCTCTCCAACTTAAAAACAATCATACCACTGTCATGACCAGCCGCTAACAAATTCATTTCAGGATGTGCAGCGAGAATCCAAAACCTATCATGCTCTCAGCGAAATGTTTGAATTCCATTTCGCTTTGTTGCATCCCATATGTGAATACTTTTGTCTTCAGAATTTGACACAGTGATATCCTGTTTGGCATGGAACATTACACATGAAACATTATTCGTGTGCCCTCTCAAAGTATCTACCTCCCATGTCTGTGTCGTTCATCCTCGAAATCTTAATCTGTCTATCAGCAGCAGCAGAGACAATAAGAGGCAGTGTCAGATGAAAAGAATCCCAGTTAACACCACTGTCATGACCTTCCAAAACATACTTAACAACAACATCAACCCCACCAAAGATCAGTATTCATCTGACTCAACCTAAGTATATCATCTGTCGGAGACGCGGTCTTCCTCTTAAGAGACCCCATATCCCAAATGCGAACAATCTGATCCAAGGATGCCAACACAACAAGGTCGTCCTTAGGGTGAAAAACCGCACACATAACATATTCAAAACAGAAATGCAGGTTCTCGACTGCCAGCCAGATGCGAACGGTTTGATCATCACTAGAACTAATAATCCAAGGACTCTCATGATGAAATTGAATGGTGCGGATGTAATCTAAATGACCTAAAAGAGTGAACAAAAATTTGTGCAATTTGTAGTTCCAAACCTTGATCTTGTAATCATCACCTATATAGACGAATAGAGGTTGAGAATTGTGAAAATGAACACCTCTAACAGGTCCATCATTCTCATCGAGTCTGTCAATTAACATCCCCATTCAATAGTCCCATAGCTGGATCACGCTACTATGAAGACTCACAAGTATCCATGGTCTCGTCAATAATGTTATTAACATATATTTGTACAGTTCCCCCAGTTGTCCCAGCAACTCTTTTAAGATCTTATACTACACGACCAGCACAAAAATGTCTCTATCTGCAAAATATTGTGTAGCCAAATCACCAATGGAAAGGCGTTGATGAGCAAGGTAACAATCTTGATGACAATGCAAATCGTTCCAATCGGGGCCTCAGTGTTTCAATCTGCGAGAGAGTTCGATGATGCAGTCATGTTTGGAGATAGAGTTGTACGACACCTAATACTGCTAAGATTCCGCACATGACGGCTACTCAGCTGTGAGTATTACCTCTCTAGAAGCTTCCTGGTATACAATTGAACTATTACATCCTCATATAAAAGATCTCTAGATTTTTGCGTATGGCTCGCACAACTTGGAAATGGTTTCTTTGCACATAGAATCATGCAAGATTCTTACATTGCTGGTAATGGACATTATGGTGTGAAAAAAATCTATTATTTTTAACCAAATTTGTATCCAAATTGTTTCACTTTTAAAAATCCAAACCAAATGATAAAATATAAATTTTGTTATCCATTTTGTTATCCAAATATAAACAGGTTTTAATAATTGATCTGTCCTGATCAGAAGGGGATCACTGACTGGCCACGCTCTGTCGGACAGCTGCCTGTTCAACGAATGATGATGAGGAGGAGGGGGTGTACCTACAAGGCATTTCGATGCCAAAATGAGTATATGGGCAGAGTGATCACAAGTACAGAAAAAGGGGTAAGAAGTGAATTACCTGACCCTCTCGTGGAAGAGGGTATTTATAGAGAGACCCCAGCGCAGGGCCAACGGTCATTTGAGTTGGGCTGGATGGTCAGGCTCAACCCAAGTGACTGCTAGGGCTTACATGGTGTAGTGAAGACCGGAACATGGTTGTTGCACCCCAAAATTTGCCTAACCTTTTCTTACTTGGTTTATGTTTCATTGCATTGGCATATTATTGATCTAACATTTGCATAGCATAGCATTGTTCATTTTAGAAGGGGATCAAGTGTGGTTTATATCAAGAGGAGCCTATCTAGAGGACTTATTCAAGCTTGATAAGTCACCAAAGTCATCAGGAAGAGGGTTGAGTTCTTGAGAGGTTCAGTTGTTTGTATGTGGTTAATCCCCTAATCTAAGGACCAATTGAAGATCATCAGGGGGTTGTGGAGCCTTGATCAAGGGTAGTATGTGTGGATAAAGATTATAGAGTGCCTTGAGGGTCATGAGAGAGCTCACACAAGTCATTGTGTCAAGTGTGAAGAGCCACAGTTGAGGGTGTTGCAATTAGGGTTTTCATCTAGATAATCCTAAGTCAACTGTGCAATTGAAGAGGATCAAGCTCAATTCTAGGTCTTTGTGATCATGGATAGTTGTGGTGAGATACATGAGATGATATTACAAGATCAATCCAAGAAGAATCACAAGTGTGAGGAGTTGCTAAACTAGGGTTCTCAGGGTAAAATCCCCTATTTAGTGCCTAACTTCAAGACTACTTATCTCAAGATACAAGTTTCATCTTGTCGCTACTCGAAAAAATGCACCGCTCAACGACGGGGAGGCGAAAAGGAAGGACAAAAGAGTCGCCACCGAACTTTATTTATCCCATGAGGGGAAAGGAAAATATCGAGAAAACCTTAAGAAAAGAACGGATAAGATGGTCTCGCAACCATAAATGGGTTCGGAAGCCGGTTATGCGAAGGGAAGGTATTAGCACCCCTCGCATCCATCGTACTCGATGGGAACCATTTGTTTGTCGTGTGTGATTATATTTTCTTAAAGATTTTACTATGAAGAGTGTTCCAAAAGATACAAAAAGGGTTTAGAAACGGGGAAAGAAAGGTAACGAGGGGAAGAAGGGAAAGAACGGACTCGGTAGGACTTCGCGGTCCAAGGCCTACGTGTTCTCAACGGATATGAAAAAATCAGATTCGACGTAGTTCGGGAAACTACGGGTGATAGGGGGGATTGTGCTCGCCAAGACATCGTCGTCTTGTGCCTACGTATCCTCATCTAATATGAGAAATCAGAGCATCCGTAGTTCGGCCTACGATTTGTTGATGTGTTTATGGATGATGCTATCGTACGCATTCTAGCAGTTAGGTGTATTGCTGCTCGCTTGTTGGAGACTTAGGCGTTACCTATTTGCGGTAGAACGGACGTATCATATCCTTTTTTGAAAGATTAGTTTTCGCCATGCGAGGCAAGATGTCACATTTGATTTGTTGAGTTGTTTTTTTTTAGGGGGCGAGATAGGTCCTCGGATAGTAACCCCTACGGGTAGTACCCAATTCTTTATCTCAAAGTTTTTGTTATGAAATGGTGTGGCGAACATAGCGTCTTCGTATTGAAAGACGAGTATCAAAACCACACACGCTACAGTGAGCATCTCGACACTCGGAGAGGAAGAATTCTACACTTAATTCTCTCTCTTTAGTTCAATACAAAGAGAACTTCATTCTCTTATTAAAGTGTTTTTGGTTTTGAATGGTAAGTGCTCTCGACGGAGAACCTTACAGTAAACGTCAGCACTCGGGATAGGAGAAGGCCTACGCCTAACCACTCCACGACCGTTCCAGTTTTGTTATGAAAATAAGTTTGAAAATGCGCTCGGTGCGGGACCGAGATTTTAGGTGGGGAAAGTTGCGGAAGGAAGTTGTAGAAGGAGATAGGTGGCGGATAGAGTCACGTCTTCATATTGAAAGACGAGTATCGAGACCACCCACACTATAGTGAATATCCCAATACTCGAAGAGGAAGAAGTCTACATTCAATCCTCTCTCTTAAGTTCAATACAAAGAGAATCGATTTATTTATTGTAAGTGTTTTAAAAATGCACTCGGTACGGGGCCGAGGTTTTTTAGGAGAAAAAGGTGTGGATGAAAACTTCTTCGTATTGAAAGACGAGTATCAAAACCACCCACACTACAATGAGCATCTCGACACTCGGAGAGGAAGAAGTCTACACTCAATTCTCTCTCTTTAGTTCAATACAAAGTGAACTTTATCCTTTTGTTAAATATGATGAGTTGGTTTAACCATTATTTGAGAAAATCCTCTTGACGTTGGGTCAAGGGTTTTAGTTGCTTAAAAAGATTTGAGGTGAAACGAGCAAGGTCGATGGCGACGCACAAGGCAATTGGCTTACAAGGTCAAAAATGGCTCGATGAGAATCGAGAGTTTGTTTTCTTGAAAATAGTTTTTAGAACCAAAGGTAAAAAAAATGACCAACAATAAACATGCATAAAAACCATACCGACACACTGGGTTAATCGGCTTAAAAAAACAAAACACAAAAAAAAACATCAAGGAGTTCGCCGTGCGAACTCCTTGAGAAAAAAATTTTGAGGTAAAAAAGTCGAAAAACGTGAAAAACAGGGGTCTGACACGGGCGGTCGTGTTGTGTGACACGGCCCGTGTCACAGTTCCAGAAAAATTAGGGTTTTGAGTCAAGCAGCAGTGTGACACGGCCGCCCGTGTTGCATGACACGGCCCGTGTCACAAAATCTGGGGGAAAAAATGCAAGAAAAACTAAACAGCGGTGTGACACGGCCGCCCATGTTGCATGACACGACCCGTGTCACAAGGTCTGGGGAGAAAATGCAAGAAAAACTAAAACAGCGGTGTGACACGGCCGCCCGTGTTGCCTGACACGACCCGTGTCACAAGGCCTAGACCAAGAAACGCTAAGCAGCGGCGTGACACGGCCGCCCGTGTTGCATGACATGGCCGTGTCAGCCCTGCTGTGTAAAATCTGACTTTTTTCTTTGTTTTTCCTTCCTTCTTGGTTTTTTTTCAAAAGGTTTCTTGGTCCCCCTTGGGATTTTACATGTTATACTCAATACAACAACAATCAAACAAAGAGAACAAATGATAAATGCACAATATGAAAGAAGAAAAGAGTTTTAAGAAATGGATACCCAAGAGTTGTTTCCCTCCTTGCAAAGCCTCCACTGATTTTGGCTATGTGTTCACTTCTCCTCACCCTATATTTTGATGGCTCTCCTTCTCAATGGCTTCCTTGTATTTCTCTTTTACTCTCTTAATCTTTTGTTGGTTTTTGCTCTCTCTATTTTTCTGGTTTTTTTCTTACTCTTTGCTCTCAATCTCTATCTCAATGTGTTGTGAATGATAGTGAATGATAGTTAATGATAGTGAATGATAGTTTGTTTGCAGCTCTTTCCCTCCTTATCTCACTTTTTCTGCTGCCTTTTTCTGATGTACCAAAACCACAGCTCTTGCACACTTCTCCATTTTCAGAATTTTCATTCTTGGCAATATCTTTTACCACCTCTTGATGCATCCCCACTTTCCTTCCATTTATAGTATGTTTTTTTCTGTATTTTCTTCTGCAGCACTCTACCTTTCTATTCATCCTTGTACCCATTGGTTGGTTGATTTGTTTGGACATACTCATGTAACCAATACCTTTTGACAGCATTTTGAAAATCTGATATTTAGATGCATTGTCACATGTTATTCCCTTGGCCTTATGACATATGATTTTGTGACATGAGGAAATTTGTCACCTCTTGCATGGGGCTGTTTTGGATTGCATTCATATTGCTCATGGTTGAACATGCATGGTATTGATCTTGAAATATTCCAACATTGAATTAGCTCTTAAATATTTTCCTTGCATGTTTGTAAGCACAAAGAGGGTCATGTGGACTTGATGGAGCATGGGGGATACCATGGCATGAAGTTATTTAGAAGCTTGAATTAAGACTAGAAATAGCTTAATTTCCTAAGCATAATCAACAGTTTGAAATTTGGTAACCAATGTAACATTCTTGAAAATGTCAAGAGATTTCTCTTTGTAAAAATTCTTGAATCTAGCCTTGAATTCATGAACCTTGAATTTGGAATGATGGGCCTCCCTTATGCCATTGAATTTGAAAGGGATGAAGAAATAAGTTAGTCTTTGAAAGAGGGTAAATTTGGGGGTGCAACACATCTCCACTTTTGGCCAACATGAAACTTGTAGAGCATGCTCTTAGATTTAATTTTAGTACTAGAAGCCCTCCATTGGATTTATAGAACTCAAGTTATGGTTCAGACAAGTTACAGGTCAACTGAGGAATATGAAATTTGTATGTGAAAGTTCACCACCTTCCAAGGAATGTTTGACCTAGAAGGGTGTTTCTCCTCAACTTTTGGCAAACATGAAAGTTTTAGGTCTTGATCTTAGCTTTCCAAATTGTACTAGAAGTCTTCCATCTTCTTTGTAGAACTCAAGTTATGAGGTTTACAAGTTAGGGGTATTTTGGGAAAGTAAGATTATAGGTTATTTGGCATTATAGGTCATTTTCTCCATCTTGCAAGCTTCAAATGAAATTTTGTTCAACACAAAACTTGCTCAAAATTATGTTTTTAGGTCAACCATGTCCTCATGATGAATTGATTTGGCCTAGGGTGAGACTTGGTTTGAGAAATTTGGCAAAAGGGAGAATTTAAAGGCATTTAAGTGAAAAATTCAAGATTAATTCATTTGTGTTCAAACAAGGCCAAGTGAGTACTCATTTTAATCAGAAAAATCATTCTAAGCACTTTGGCATTATTAGATTTTTCATTTGAGGCTTATTTCATGGTGGTTTGATTTGTAACTTCACAAATAAGTAACACATCATAACTTGGTCATGTGATAAGTTTAAGCTTTCCAATTGATCCATACACTCTCACCAGACTGCAAGGAATTGAATTGAAGCTTCCAAGGGAAGTTTTGAGTGCAAATTCGTGTTCATCATGTTTGGAGTTTTCAAGGAAATTTGAAATTTGGATGTTCTGATTTGGGCCTCCATTGGACCTCTAAAGCCCACAAATCATTTCTATATAAGTTCTATAACTGATTCAGAGCAATTTTTGGTGATCATTTCGTGCTAGAACCAGAGAGAGCAAGTTGAGTTTTCAAGCTCCAAGTGAAGAATCGAGTTTCATTTCCAGAGCAATTCAAAGCAATTCAAAGTTACAAACGTCTTCAGCATCAAACATAGAGTGGATCTGCACACTTTAAAGCTGAGAATCGTGTTCTAACTGCTCCAATTTGAAGCTCCAACACAGGTACGTAACTTTCAAATTTGCTGTGAATTCGTGTGGATCTAGCATACTTTAGCATGTGGTTAGGCTTTAGGAAGGTTACTAGATGGATTCTAGATCACAATTTGGAAGTTTAGAGACAGTGTAAGGTGCAACTGAATTTCTGTTTGGAGTTGAATTGGCTTGATCATGAGGTTTTACCATTATCTAATTAGTTGAGGAGGATCTATGTAACTTGAGGAAGAGATCTATAGTTTCAATTGAAGGATTGGTGAGATTTCAGAATTATGTGAATTTTAAGATCTCCATCGTATTTTAATTTCTGTTGAGAATTAGGAGATTTGAAGGTCATATTTGAGTTCAGCATGAAATTTGGAGTGGAACTGTGTCAAGTCTGTTGAGGTTCTATAACCTGCGTGTGATGTCTCGCCGAAGAAGACGACCAGCGTCTTTCTCCGGCCACCGCTGCAAGTTTCCCCCCCTTCTGTGGTTTGAATAAGGAAGATGAAGTGTACACCCTTGGATCATCCTGAAACCTTGACTTTGTATGCAAATCCAACGGCCACGTTTTAAGCTCAGAAATTGGACTTTGGCTTTGAAACGCTGCGTTCCATTAAATGAGGTGGCAGCCTGGGAGACCCTAGATCAGCTTACTTAGTCCAACCATCCTACGCTCCTCATTTATTTCAGCATTTTATTTTCTTTTAATTGATTTTCTTTTATTTTAATTACTTGTTTCTTCCAAAATTCATATTTATTTCATTAATCATCAGAAAAATAAAATAAAAATATGTACATGTTCCTCATTTTGTTCTTGATTTTCCTATGCTTTAATATTTCATTTTTGCCTGATTTTCAATTTATTTGGCATTTTCTCATTTTGCTATTTTCTTTAATTTTGCATATTTGATTCATCTTTTTGCTGATTTTTGTTCTTTCAATTGGTATAGAATTTGAGGCTAATTTTTGCTAGCTGGTAGGTTAGAGATGCATGATCCCCTATGATTTAATTTAGATTTTTTAGACAACAATAGGTTCTGTTTTGGATTAGGGTCTTTAGACCTTCCATTTTAGGGTTTTCTTTTGATACCTTGTGATCTAGGTTTTTTAGGTGACCTTCCCATTTGATTTGATCCCTGACCTTTCTACTATAGGTCCTTAACATGTTTAGGTTCCCTTAGAAAATTTCCTAGAATTTTAGAAATAGTTTTAGTATTTTTCATTGATTTAATATTTAGGCTAGTTTTAAGATGCTTTCAACATAGCACTTGCTTTTAAATGACCTCAATGGTGGCCTTTAGTGCATAATAGGTTTGACAATCTTCTTTGTTGGTGCTTTAGACATGTTTAAGCTTCTGTTTGCTTGTTGGTGGTGCTTGATTTGGTGTTTAGGCCTTCTTTTAGTAGCTTTCTTTGAGCTTGTTCAATTAGGGTTTAGGAAGAGCTTAGTTGTTGTCTCCTTCTTCAAATAAACATGGATTGCTTAGATTGCTTTCCATTCTCATCCTATGATTCAAGGTCCCTATGTGAAAGCCTCATCCTTCCTTTAAAATGATGTGTGGCATTTTACAAGAGGTAGAACCTTTGAGGGTGCTTTTCTCTGATGTCTGGTTGAGTGTCAGGTTGGATTCCTTTGGTTTCCCTCCTGCTTCCCATCATCATCCAATAATATTTATGTTAATTCTTTTCCCTTTTGTTGGAGCTTATTGAAGCATGAAGATGAAGACTTCTCTTGAAGATGGTTTGGACTTGAAGCTAGTTGCAGACTGTTTGATTGTTTGCTATTTATCTGCTTTGCTGTTGAGTTGTTTGTCTGCTAGTTTGTCTGCTGTATCTTCTGACTGCTCTGCTTTGCTTGTGTGACTGCTTGGTATGTTGCATTTAGATTAGGTCTCATGTATATTATTCTAGGCCTAGGAGCATCATAAAGTTTGAGAATAGCTCCATTTCCTTGTCTGCATTTAGAGGTTGAGTTTGGCTCCCTCTACTTGACTGTTATTGTTTGGCTTTGCTGGCTTAAGATTGAGTCTGTCTCCCTTGCCTGTGCTTTGTGTGCTGCCTTTGGGCTTACTTGCTCTAGAAGTTGAGCTTGGCTCCTTCTGCTTGTGTGTTGCATTGCATGCATTCTATTTACAATTGTTTCTTTACAATTTCTGTACAGTTATTTCTTTTGTTGTTGTTTTCCTTTGCCATGTTCCCCTAGGAACTCTGACTTCTCTTGTTCAAGAGAAGTTATGACAGACATTAGGGTTCTAACCATGCATGATAACATTAGTTAGCTTCCCTCCTAACCTCAACCATAGGATCATCTTTGCATGACAACTTTAGGTTTGGATCAATTCCCCTTTAGTGTGTCCGTTCTCTTCTCATCTTCAAACAAATCAAAATACATTAATAAAGGATAATTGACGTTGTACGTTACGAGCCTTAAGCTACTTGAGAAATGGTTGTTGAAGAGTTTCTTTCCAATAGTCTGGATGTTTAGTATGGTACCCTTTGGGTGACATGCGACGCATTCACTCTCAGGTCATAGTCTCTAGTGCGATATCAGTTGCAAACATCCATAAGAAGATACTTCTCTAAAAGACGGAAAACAAAGATAAAACATGTTTTTGTCCTCTTGGACCTTTAATTCTTGGAAACCCTTTTCATAAGGAGAGTTCTGTTAACTCCCGGTTCTACCGCAAACGGTAAACGCCTAAGTCTCCGTCGAGCGAGCTGCATACACCAACTGTTGGAACCGTCTGTTAACCCTACTCGGATAAAAAAGACAAACTTGTGTCTCTTATTATCCTGAACTACGTTTGTTCTGATCTCTCGTACCAGACGAGGTTACGTAGGCATAGGATGCGATATCCTAGCGAGCAACCTTCCATCCGTAACCCGTAGTTAGGCGAACTACGTTGACTCTGATTTCTCGTTCCAGACGGGAATACGTAGGCATAAAGTGCGACGCTTTGCCAAGTCATTTTCTTTTCTTTTTAGACTAGAATTTTAGCATAGATAGATATACCAAACCCGTCAGATAAACACAACAAGCATGGATCCCATCGAGTACGATGGACGTGAGGGGTGCTAATACCTTCCCCTTGCGTAACCGACTCCCGAATCTAGACAATGGTTGCGATGACCTTGTCTTATAACTTTTCGTCAGGTTTTTCCGATCGTTTCCTTTCCCATTCTGAGGGATAAATAACGAAAGGTGGAGACTCTTCTGTTTTGCCGACCTCGTTTTTTGCAGTAGCGACAGCTGGCGACTCTGCTGGGGACTCTGGTTCCCTATGCGAGTCAATCCTAGCGCTTGTGTGTTTACCTGTTGGGTTTTATTTATCGCACTTTACTTTCCGCATTTTATTTTTCAGTATGATATTATTATTGTGCTGTTGTGGAAATTAGTGGACGCGTGCTTACTTTGCAGGCACTAGTGTCCCATGAAATCCACGCTCATAAGAGGTTCTCCCGATTGACTTCTCTTCCGGTCCTTTGGGCTTGAGGGGTTATTGGTTTGGAGGATTGTCGACTCTGGGGACCGATCATTTGTGACTCAGCTAAGTGTGGCCGCCTCAAGAGATGATGATGCCACACCTTCTGAGTATTGTATCATCGTTTCTTGAAAGTCTGTGACGCTGGGAAACGCATAGGATGCCATACCTTGTCTGTGATTAGGTCCATACTTGTGAGCGGGGTCGGGTTATTGCAGGAAACATCAACCTTCAGACTACCTAGTTTTCTTGACAGTGAATCAGTGTTGTTGGGTTCAGAGGGTTCTTATCGTCAGAGATGTGGTTGTTCTCGACAGTACATATTTATTGGTCCTCCTCAGGGTTGTGCTATCAGAGCAGGGTTGTGATTGTGCTGGATCAGAATCTCAATCTCCTCAGCAGCATTATCTTGATCCCCTATTGCATGGTTGCATTTTGCATTTTGCATACTCATTTGCATATCATTAACGTGTGTCTGTGTTGCAGGTACATTATCCCCCGGTTCCGGTTTTCTTGCCTTCTGTTATGCTATTATGGGATCTTGAAAGAAGAATGTGGCCTACAAGCTCCCTACCCCAAATGTTTCTCTGTTGTCCAGTTTGATTGCCTTGGCGGATGATACAGTGAGAGGGGAATTCAGAAAATCTTATGGGAAGCTGCTCAGTCTGGTTCGTAAACCTTCTGTGTATGAGTTGAATGGGTTGTATGCCTTGTTGCAGTTCTATGATCCTCCATTGAGATGCTTCACTTTCCCAGACTTCGTTCTTGCACCTACATTAGAGGAGTATGTTGAGTTGTTGGGTGTACCTATCAAGATTCAGATGCCATTTGTTCACATGGATGCTAAGCCTAATCTGGCAAATCTAGCTCTTTCTCTTCATCTGGATGCCTCTGAGTTGATCCTGTCTAGTTGGAATGGGGTTCCTGGTTTTTCTCTACAGTTCTTAGTTGGGAAAGCCCGACAGTGTGCCAAAGACGGTTGTTGGATTGTATTCAACGTCATTCTTGCTCTCTGCATATATGGTATCATTTTGTTTCCCAACACACCTGATTTTGTATACTTGGATGCCTTCCATATCTGTGCGTCAGGGAATCCAGTCCCTACCTTGATTGGCGATGCGTATCATTCCGTCCATTACAAGAACGAAAATAGAAGGGGTAAGAATGTATCATGTTGTGTACCCTTACTCTACATATGGTTTGATAGTCACCTGCCTAAGAAGGGTCTCTTTGCTTCATCTGCAGCCACAGCTGAGTGGTCTGAGCGCTTGGTGGGTTTGTCAGCAGAGAGTGTTGTTTGGTTTGATAGAGATATGTTGGGTACTGAAGTCATATTCAGCTGCAGTGTATTTCCAAATGTGTCGTTGATTGGAAGAAAGGGTTGTATCAACTATAATCCATCTCTACTTGTCAGATAGTTTGCATATGCTTTGAGGGGTCCACCAAAAGAGGAAGAGGTGCGGGAACCTCTGTACCTCACCGGTCTTCTAGAGGGGGACATGTTGGCTAAGCTTCAGCATGCATGGAATGATATCAGTAGACGAGGAAGGTCTTTGTTAGGAAAAAGCAATAACCAAGCTTATGCTCCGTATGTGGCTTGGATCAGGACCAGAGCAGAGACCATAGGGATGCCCTTCTCACCTGCTAAGCCAAAATGCCCTCCAGTGGTTGAAGAACCTGCTACCGTGCCTATTCAGCAGTATAATCAGGTGTTAGCTGAGAAGGAAGAACTGAAGAAAGCCAACGAAGAGTTGGAGAAAGAGCTGGCACAGATCAGAAGCGAGAGAAGTGAAGTCGTCCACTCCTTCAAAAAGCAGACAGAGTTGGTGAACAGGTTAGGCACGGACTTGACCAAGCAGATAGCTGATCGTGAGCGTTTGGGTCTGGACTTCAAATATGTCAATGACGTACTGGCCACCAAGAAGCAGCACTTGGATGAAGCATATTGTAGAATCTCCAAGTTCAATCAGCAGTGGAATGCCACTATAGCCAGCAACAAAGAGAGGGAGGATAAACTAAAACAGCAGATCTCCAAATTGAAAGCTCAGGTGAAGGCTAGTGAGAAGATGTTTGATGAGGAAACTGCTCGCAGATATGCCACTGAAGACTTGCTGAACAAAGCCATCGCTAACTTGAAAGATGCAAGCAGAGGTTCGAGTCTAAGAAGCGAAGGTTAGAAGATTGTTTTGGCCAAGGAGCATGGGAAGATTCTGTTGAAGGTCTTCAGTGCACTATTATACAGAGAGAGTTGCTCGTTGAAGGGTTACTCACGAGGCCCGATCACCCCAAGACAAAAGAGTTGCTAGAAGAGTTCCGTGCCTGTTGTCGCACTTGATTATCTTTGTAACCCTTTGTATTTTTTCTGATCTTAGTTGTAGGCTGACCATCACCAGGCTTGTTGGTTGAGGTCATGCTATCATTGTACTGTACTGGCACTCTGGCACTCGAATCGGGGGAAAAATCTTCCTAACGCACAGACACACGTTTGCATCTGCATAAATAATTTGCATAGCAGGTACATAGTGCTATTTCCTAACCCTCTGTCGATGCAGGTTTCAGGATTTCCGATCAGCGAATTCATCGCTACTCTATCTGAAGCAACTGCAAGAAAGCTATGGATCAGATGCAAACTAAGATGCAGGAGATGCGCGACAGGATGGCGCAGTTCATGCAAGTGATGGAAATTATGGCCAAGGGCCAGGAGCAGCTGCAGATTTTGGTGCAGCCTCTGATCGCTAGGGTTGATAGCCAGGGTGTGCTACATGGCGGAATTGCTACTGATCCTCCTCATGGTGAGACTCTCCAAGCTGGTGATGCTATACCGGTGGTCGTCCTCAATACGACTGAGAACAGTAACCGAGCTGGGAACGGAAATGTGACTGGTAACGGTAATGGGCATGTGGAAACCAATGGAAACATTGGTGCTGGAAATGTTGGTTTCAATATTGGTGCTGGGAATGCTGGTTTCAATGTTGGAACTGGGAATGTCGGGTTTGGTGTTGAAGCTGGCGACACTGGTGTAGGCATTGGTGCTGGCAATGTTGGGTTCGGTGGTGCCAATCAGGGCTATGGAAATCAGGGTTATAGCAATCAGGGTTTCGGTAACGCAGGTTTTGGAAATGCAAGCAACAATGGTCACAACGCTGGTTTTGGGCCAGGTGCTGGAAATCAGGGTTTTGGTAATATGGGGTATGGTCCCAGGTTCAATCAGACTGGTTTTGGTCCTCATACTGCTTATGCTGGGTATGATAACGAGGATTCTCACTGGGGCGAAGATCGCCAAGAAGATGCTTTCCCTCCTCCAGGCCGAGATCTTGAGATGCTCACTAACAATGACAGAAGGTTCAAAATGCTGGAAGAACAAATGAAAAATCTTGCTAATCAGAATTCCACGGGGTTGGACGTAGCGAATATGGGGTTGGTTCCTGGCTTGAGGGTGCCAATCAAGTTCAAAGAACCCACTTTCGACAAGTATAAGGGGGATACCTGCACGAGAGTTCACATGCGGTCTTACTATCGGAGGATGTCCGCCTATTCTGATGACGAAAAGATGTTGATGCATTTTTTCCAAGATAGCTTGTTTGGGCCGTCATTGGAATGGTATATGGGGTTAGAGCCTACTCAGATTGGTAGCTGGAAAGATTTGGCAGAAGCTTTTGTCAAGCATTACCAATATAACAGCGACCTTGCGCTAAACAGGGTCCAACTCCAAAATCTTTCTTAGAAGAATGGCGAGAGTTTCAAAGAATACGCCTAGAGGTGGCGTGAGCTTGTAGCTAGGGTGCACCCACCCATGGTGGAGCGTGAGTTGGTGGATATGTTTGTGGGCACTTTCTCTGGGTTATATTATGATAGGCTTATCAATTGCACGACGGCTAACTTTTCTGAGTTGATACTCTTGGGGGAACGTATCGAGAACGGTGTCAAGATTGGTAAGATTCAAGCGGGAGAGTCAACCTCAGCTGGAGGTGGTAAAAGGGCTTTTGGGAATAAGAGACAGGGGGATACTAATTCAATATACAGCTCCCGAGGAAGAGGTAGAGGTCAAAACCAATACCGTCAGCAGCAGATTGCTAGTGTGACGATTCCCGTACCTCAACAGCAACAACAACAGCCATAGCAGCAACGGGGACAACAGAATTCTACTCCACAAAGATACCAAGGTCGGGATAGAGCTGTGAAAAGGGTATTTGATGCACCTCCATTTCCGTATGCTCAGCTTCTTCCAACTTTGTTACAACTGCAGCTTGTTGAGAAAAGGATGTTGGCTCCGTTAAAGGGCACGCCTCCTTTCGGGTACGATGCCAATGCACATTCTGAATTCCACTCCAGGGCGCCCGGTCATAGCATAGAGAACTGTCATGCGTTCAAGCACAAGGTGCAAGATTTGATAGATAGCAAGGCTATAAACTTCGGTAACGAAGCACCCAACATTGAGAAAAATCCGATGTCACCTCATGGATCTGCAAAGGTGGGTGCCATATTGGAAAATGCTAGTCTGAATCTGGTTATGAATATGGATGAATTGAAGACGCCTCTGAGTTATGTCAAGGGCAGATTACCAAAAGGGGGAGTGTTCCCTGGTTGTGATGTTGATTGTGTTGACTGTTTGGCCCGGCCTGAAGGATGTGATAACTTACGAAAAGGCATTCAAGGTCTAATTGATGAAGGAACGCTGCAATTCGACCGTACTGCTGAAGAGAAGCCTGTTGAGGAAATAGCTGAAGAACAGGGTGAAGTTACAAGGATTACGATCCCGTTTAAAACTGTCACGATATTGGCACCTCCCAAGAGGCCGACTATCACGATAACCAAAGTTGGACCCATTCCATATGAAAGTACTAAAGCCATCCCCTGGAACTATGGGGCGGAAGTTTACTGCAATGGAGAAAAGGTTAACCTGGCAAGCCCTTCGGTAGGGTCAGTTGATAACCTCGTGGGGGCAGGGGGCATAACCCGCAGCGGTAGAATCTTCACGTCGCCAGAAGTAGAATTTGAGAGAATTGCCCGAGGGAAGGGTAAAGTCGATGAAGGAGGACCTTCTCAAGAGAAGGAAAAAGAGGCTTTGACCAAAGACGTGGAAGAATTCATGAGATTAATTCGGAAGAGTGATTATAAAATTGTTGATCATCTACAGCAGACGCCTTCCAAAATCTCGATTTTGTCATTGTTACTTTGTTCCGAGGCCCACCAGAACGCTTTGCTGAAAGCTCTTGATGCTGCTTTTGTACCCCAGGAGATATCCGTTAATCAGCTCGAAGGAGTGATTATGCACATGAATGCGGGGCATGGCCTTGGCTTTACAGATTTTGATTTGACACCCAGGGGTCGCAATCGTAACAGTGCGTTGCATATTTCAGTTGAGTGTAGGGGCACTGTTATGTCTCATGTCCTTGTTGACACTGGTTCATCCTTGAATGTGTTGCCTAAGAAGGCACTATTGAAGCTAGATACCCGAGGTATAATCTGCACGCCAAGCGACTTGGTAGTGAGAGCTTTCGATGGGACTAGAAGGTTTGTGTTTGGAGAATTGACTTTGCCAATCCAGGTTTGTCCAGAGGTGTTCGACACTGTGTTTTATATTATGGATATACAGCCAGCTTATAGTTGTTTGCTTGGATGATCGTGGATTCGTTCTGCAGGGGTTGTGACGTCTACGTTGCACCAAAATCTTAAGTACATGATCGGTGGTAGCATTGTCACCGTGTGTGGGGAGGAAGACATCATGGTAAGTCACCTGTCGTCATTCAAATATGTCGAAGTGGATGGTGAGATCCATGAGACATTACGCCAAGCTTTTGAAGGGGTGTAGATCAGAAACAAATCTCCTATCATTAGCAAAGGGCCAGAGGTGGCTATGTCGTCGTACAGAGAAGCCCAAGCGGTAGTTCAGGCCGGGGAGATCAAAGGTTGGGGTCAAGTTCTGGAGATTCCTGTCAAGCAGGACAAGTTTGGTTTGGGATATCGCCCGTTACTGTCATCTTCATCACAGAGTGCGCCAAAGTTCAAAGGGCCGATTGTGTTCACTCCAGGAGGAGTCAGTTTTGAAAGAATTAATGTTGTGTCTGACAGTGAAGATGGAGATAGTGACTGTGACATGGATTCATAGATTAAGCCCAGCGAGCCAGGACAAAGCCTCTGCAACTGGTTTATCCAGGACTTTATTTAAGTGACGCCAAAATAGTAATGCCTTATTTTTTCGATTATTGTACAATCCTATGTCCTACCCGGGGCATAGTGATTTTATTTCAGGGCCTACTTGTTTATGTGTATGCTTTGTTTTAATCATCAAATAAAGGCGTTTTCCTCATGCAAATTTTGTGATCTCTGTCTTTCCTGTTTTTTTACAACAAAATGGCAATGTGTTTGTGTGCTACGTTTGCATATCATTTGAAGCATTTAACCCTTTCTCTTGCAGGATCCATATTTCATATGACACCGATCAAGAACTCCCTATGACCCGCTTCGACTTTGAGCACCCGATATTTCGAGCCAAAGAAGAGATTGTTGGGGACGACAACTTACCAGAAGAGCTGACTCGTCTTTTGAAACAAGAAGAGAGAATCATTTTGTCTTATCAGGAGGATATCGAGGTCATTAATTTGGGTTCGGAAGAAGTTGTCAGGAATGTCCAGATAGGGGTTGCGCTGCAAAGCGATATCAAGCAGAGACTTGTCGAGATGCTGCAAGAGTATAGTGACATCTTTGCTTGGTCTTATGAGGATATGCCTGGGCTAGATACTGATATTGTGGTCCATCGCTTGCCATTGCATGAAGACTGTCTGCCGGTCAAGCAAAAGCTCAGAAGAACGAAACCAGATATGGCCGTAAAGATTAAAGAGGAAGTGCAGAAACAGTGGGACGCTGGTTTTCTAGCTGTTACAACTTACCCTCCTTGGGTCGCTAATATAGTACCTATACCAAAGAAAGATGGTAAGGTGCAGATGTGTGTTGACTATCGGGATCTGAACAGGGCGAGCCCTAAGGATGACTTCCCCCTTCCTCATATCAACGTGTTGGTCGACAACAGTGCTCAATTCTCTGTGTTTTCCTTCATGGACGGCTTCTCGGGCTATAATCAGATTAAAATGGCACCGGAGGATATGGAGAAAACAACTTTTATTACCCCGTGGGGAACGTTCTGCTACAAAGTGATGCCCTTTGGTTTGAAGAACGCTGGGGCAATATATCAGCGTGATATGACGACACTCTTTCATGACATGATGCATAAAGAGATTGAGGTCTATGTTGACGATATGATTGCCAAATCCCAGACGGTGAATCTTCTGAAATTGTTTGAGAGGCTTAGGAAATTCAGGCTGAGGCTGAATCCTAATAAGTGCACCTTCGGGGTGAGATCTGGAAAGCTACTAGGGTTCATTGTTAGTGAAAAAGGAATAGAGGTTGATCCTGCAAAAATAAAAGCAATACAAGAAATGCCAGCGCCAAAAACGGAGAAAGAGGTTCGTGGCTTTTTAGGGAGGTTGAACTACATTGCCCGGTTCATATCTCACCTTACAGCCACGTGTGAGCCCATGTTTAAATTGTTGAAAAAGGATCAGGCAATTGTCTGGAACGAAAACTGTCAGAAGGCGTTTGAGAAAATAAAAGAATACTTGCAGGAACCTCCGATATTGATACCCCCAGTAGCCGGGAGACCACTAATCATGTATTTGACGGTTCTTGAGAACAGTATGGGTTGTGTTCTCGGTCAACATGACGAAACTGGACGAAAAGAGCATGCGATCTACTATTTGAGTAAAAAGTTCACAGATTGTGAATCCCGTTACTCAATGCTCGAAAAGACGTGTTGTGCACTTGCTTGGGCCACCAAACGTCTGAGACAATACATGCTAAATCATACAACCATGCTGATTTCGAAGATGGATCCGATCAAATATGTCTTTGAAAAGCAGGCACTTTCAGGAAGGATTGCCCGATGGTAAATGGTACTGACAGAGTATGATATACAGTATGTATTGCAAAAGGCTATCAAAGGTAGCGTACTGTCATAGTACCTGGCTGAGCAGCCAATCGATGATTACCAGCCGATGAAGTTTGATTTTCCTGACGAGGATATCATGTATTTAAAGATGAAAGACTGCGAAGAGTCATTGCATGGTGAAGGTCCTGAGCGGAGTTCCCAATGGCAATTGATATTTGACGGGGCTGTTAATTCATACGGAAGTGGAATTGGGGCAATCATTACGACTCCCCATGGGACGCACATCCCGTTCACTGCCAGACTGACATTTCTAGTTACCAATAATGAGGCTGAATATGAGGCGTGTATCATGGGTCTCGAGGAGGCTATTGATTTGAGGATTAAAAATCTTGATGTGTATGGAGACTCCGCGCTAGTCGTGAAGCAGATCAAGGGAGAGTGGGAGACTCATCAGCCCAATTTGATACCGTATATGAATTATGCAAGGAGGTTGTTGCCTTTCTTTGACAGAGTAGAGTTTCACCATGTGCCACGGGCCAAAAATCAGATGGCTGACGCTCTTGCGACATTGTCTTCCATGTACAAAGTTAACTTCTGGAATGAGGCTCCCAGAATAGTTATCTCTCGCCTTGATAGACCCTCCTTCATATTCGCCATTGAGGAAGCTTCCGATGGCAAGCCGTGGTATTTTGATATCTAAAATTTCCTAAAGAACCAAGAGTATCCGACTGGGGCATCCGGCCGCGATAAGAAGACTCTTAGGAGATTGGCTGACAATTTCTACTTGAATCCAGATGGTGTTCTATACAAGAGAAACCATGATTTGGTGCTATTGCGATGTGTTGATGAGAAAGAAGCTAATCTGCTCAAGGAAGAGGTCCACGAAGGAACCTTTGGCACGCATGCTGGCGGACACGCTATGTCTCGAAAGTTATTACGGGCAGGGTATTATTGGCTGACCATGGAAAGAGACTGTTTCAAATTTGCAAAGAAATGTCATAAATGCCAGATTTATGCCGATAAGATTCTGGTGCCGCCGAGCCCTTTGAATGTTATGGCGTCCCCGTGGCCTTTCTCCATGTGGGGCATCGATATGATTGGCAAAATTGAGCCCACCGCATCCAATGGACACCGGTTTATCTTGGTAGCTATCGATTACTTCACCAAATGGGTTGAAGCAGCGTCCTACGCTAATGTTACCAAGCAGGTGGTAGCCCGGTTTATCAAAAAGGACATCATCTGTCGGTACGACATTCCTGAAAGAATCATTACTGATAATGGTTCAAACCTGAATAACAAGATGATGAAGGAATTGTGCCAGAATTTCAAGATTGAGCATCATAGTTCATCTCCCTATCGGCCCAAGATGAATGGCGCTGTCGAAGCGGCCAATAAGAATATCAAGAAGATAGTTCAGAAGATGGTTGTGACATACAAAGACTGGCACGAGATGTTGCCCTTCGCTTTACACAGTTATCGTACGACGGTACGCACATCAATCGGGGCAACCCCTTTCTCACTGGTGTATGGTATAGAGGTTGTCCTGCCATTAGAAGTTGAGATTCCTTCTTTGAGGGTTTTGCTCGATGTCCAACTTGATGAGGCAGAGTGGGTAAGGAACAGGATGAATCAGCTCAGTTTAATGGATGAGAAGAGACTTGCATCTATTGCATATGGTCGGTTATATCAGAGCTGGATGAAGAAAGCTTACGACAAGAAGGTGCGCCCTCGAAGCTTTCAGACGAGCGATCTTGTGCTGAAGAAGATTCTCCTACCACAATCAGATCACAAGGGCAAATGGACTCCCAACTATGAAGGTCCATATATCGTTCAAAAGGTTTTCTCCGGAGGAGCCTTACTGTTGTCCACCATGGATGGCGAGGATTTTTCATCCCCTGTGAACTCAGACGCAGTTAAAAAATACTTTGCTTAAGGAGACCTGCTGGACAAAAAAGAAAGTCCAGGAAATAATGGGGCATCCCGGTGAACCAAAAAGAAAAAGAAAAAGGTTCGGGCAAAAATTAGGGATAAAACTGAAAAGATGTACACCCGCGAAGTCGAAAACCTGAGAAGGCGACTTCGGCAAAAAAGGGTATCCCGGTGAATTGAAAACCCGCAAAGGGCGATTCAGGCAAAAGTTAGGGATTGAAAAAGCAAATGATTGCGGTCCGAGTTTGATACTGCTTTGCTTAGTGGTTTGGGAGTACCTAAGGGTCGATTATCCAAGTCAATCTCTTCTGAAGACGGAGTATCGGGAAAGCGTCGGAGTCAGGCGAGTCATAGGAGGATCAGCTCATGGTGTTCGTCTGTACCACGTTGCCGACATGTATACAAATTCCTTTGTACCTCTGTACATATTTGTATTTATCTTGTAGCTTCCTCTTTTCAGGAGTTGCATCCACTGCAAAAACTTTGCCTATTTACAGGCCCATTATCAATAAACGCATACTATTCAGTATTTGATGTTTGTTTCTTGTTTTAACTTTTACTATTCTGTTTGTGGAAAACGCCGATGTTTTTGATAAACTTGCACGTGCATAAACTTGCAGGCCTCGACCAATAATTGTTAAAACTTCGAATTGACTGAGCAATTGTCACGGCTATTGACCTGGATATTTCCTTTTGTATAGGGTATCTTGTTGTTGCTCATGTTTTGCAGGGTCGCTACCTTTGCAGCAAACAGATAAGGGATCGTGTTTCCCCAATTAGAGTCCATTAACGTAGGAGCAGGCTCTAAGTGATATTATTCCTCCCCAATAGATGGAAGTCGCATTTTTTATCCCCACAAGGGTCGTATGCGAGTTAGCAAATGGTCAGGCAGTAATGTGCATCCTCAGCGATGATCATGTGCACATTTGATCCCCTGTGAGGTCCTCACAAGGTACAACCAGGTTATCTACGGATTTGTTAAGCTATTCCCCCAGCAGGATGGTTTCTTCCCCCAGCGGAGTCGGTTCACTTTTCCAGCATTTATTTTGCTGGAATAATTCTGTGATACCCGGTTATCCCCAGCGGAGTTGGCTTTGTCTTTAGCATTTGTTTTGTTGAAGCGGTTCTGCATCCAGATTTTCTCAGGTAGCCCGAGCCTGCATTTGCATCTTGCATATATCATCATATCCGCATCATATTTGCATCTACCCAAACGCGTAGCATTTCCATCTTATATGGAGCATTATGCCATTTCCAAACATATGCATTTTGAAACATAAGCCATGTTGGTTACCTCTTTGTTTTCAGGTGTTCTTCCCTGCAGGTAATTGGAATTCTTGTTCAGGATGGTTTTGGATATTCAAATTTTTAGCATGAGATCTGTGATGATAATGTTCGTCCTGTCATATGTTCCCTCATCAGAGTTGCTTGGTTAAGTTTCTCTTCTTCCCCAATGGAGTTTTCCTCGTGTTGCTGTCACGTCAGCATTTTAGAGGTCATTACTCGTCGTCAAGGTTAATATCTGGCAGTTGACGTCAGAAATTCCCCGGCAGAGTTTCCTCCAGTTGTTGTCACGTCAGCGTTAAACGGCTTCATAATTAGACTTTGGAGTTGTTGTCAGAATTTCCCTGGAAGAGTTCTAAACGGCTTCATAATTAGACTTTGGAGTTGTTGTCAGAATTTCCCCGGAAGAGTTCTGGAGGGCTTCATAATTAGACTTTGGAGTTCGACAGAGTTTTCCTCAGGTTGTTGCGCTGTCAGCATTAAACGGCTTCATAATTAGACTTTGAAGTTGTTGTCAGCATTAAACGGCTTCATAATTAGACTTTGGAGTTGTTGCCAGATCTTCCCCGCAGAGTTGCTTGTTCAAGTCTTCGGATGCCCGTTTCTTCGGAAATGGAAAGTCAAAATATAGTACATTGACAGTTCCGCGCTTTTATTTAGTGTGATGCCCGTTTCTTCGGAAATGGAAGATCTCGAATAGTACAGGGATGACTCGCTTTATGTAACGTATACCCGTTTCTTCGGAAATGGAAGGTCAAAAGATAGTACCTTGACAGTTCCGCGCTTTTATTTAGTGTGATGCCCGTTTCTTCGTAAATGGAAGTTCCCGGATAGTACAGGGATGGCTCGCTTTACGTAGCATATGCCCGTTTCTTCGGAAATGGAAGATCCAGGATAATACATGGATGACGCGCTTTACGTAGTGCCCGCTTATTGTAGCGTATAATGGGGACTCAACGCATGTGGCGTCACACAGGTGGTTGATGTTGAAATTAGTTCCTGTATCAGATGATTGATCAGTTGTTGCCGTGACAACCGGATTCAATTTTCTGGATCTTTTTCCCCAAGCAGTTTGTGCAGTTTATTTCTTCGGTTAGAAAATTTCCGGGTTCTATGGTATCCAAGCGTCTTCTACCTCGATTGGTTGAAAGTCGTCCGCTTTTCATCCAGTCAGGTCCAAGCCGCTTGAATAGGGGCAGCTGTTGCACCCCAAAATTTGTCTAACCTTTTCTTACTTGGTTTATGTTTCATTGGATTGGCATATTATTGATCTAACATTTGCATAGCATAGCATTGTTCATTTTAGTAGGGGATCGAGTGTGGTTTATATCAAGAGGAGCCTATCTAGAGGACTTATTCAAGCTTGAGAAGTCACCAAAGTCATCAGGAAGAGGGTTGGGTTCTTGAGAGGTTCAGTTGTTTGTATGTGGTTAATCCCCTAATCTAAGGACCAATTGAAGATCATCAGGGGGTTGTGGAGCCTTGATCAAGGGTAGTATGTGTGGATAAAGCTTATAGATTTCCTTGAGGGTCATGAGAGAGCTCAGACAAGTCATTCTGTCAAGTGTGAAGAGCCATCATTGAGGGTGTTGCAATTAGGGTTTTCATCTGGATAATCCTAAGTCAACTATGCAATTGAAGAGGATCAAAGCTCAATTCTAGGTATTTGTGATCATGGATAGTTGTGGTGAGATACATGATATGATATTCCAAGATCAATCCAAGAAGAATTACAAGTGTGAGGAGTTGCTAAACTAGGGTTCTCAGGGTAAAATCTTCTATTTAGTGCCTAACTTCAAGACTACTTATCTCAAGATATAAGTTTCATATCCACTTTTGGACAACATGAAACTTGTAGAGAACGCTCTTAGATTTAATTTGAGTACTAGAAGTCCTCCATTGGATTTATAGAACTCAAGTTATGGTTCAGACAAGTTACAGGTCATCTGAGGAATGTGAAATTTGTCTGTGAAAGTTCACCAACTTCCAAGGAACGTTTGACCTGGAAGGGTGTTTCTCCTCAACTTTTGGCCAACATGAAAGTTGTAGGTCTTGATCTTAGATTTCCAAATTGTACTAGAGGTCTTCCATCTGATTCGTAGAACTCAAGTTATGAGGTTTACAAGTTAGGGGTATTTTGGGAAAGTAAGATTATAGGTCATTTGGCATTATAGGTCATTTTCTCCATCTTGCAAGCTTCAAATGAAATTTTGTTCAACACAAAACTTGCTCAAAATTATGTTTTTAGGTCAACCATATCCTCATGATGAATTGATTTGGCCTAGGGTGAGACTTGGTTTGAGAAATTTGGCAAAAGGGAGAATTTAAAGGCATTTAAGTGAAAAATTCAAGATTAATTCATTTGTGTTCAAACAAGGCCAAGTGAGTACTCATTTTAATCAGAAAAATCATTCTAAGCACTTTGGCATTATTATATTTTTCATTTGAGGCTTATTTCATGGTGGTTTGATTTGTAACTTCACAAATAAGTAACACACCATAACTTGGTCATGTGATAAGTTTAAGCTTTCCAATTGATCCATACACTCTCACCAGACTGCAAGGAATTGAATTGAAGCTTCCAAGGGAAGTTTTGAGTGCAAATTCGTGTTCATCATGTTTGGAGTTTTCAAGGAAATTTGAAATTTGGATGTTCTGATTTGGGCCTCCATTGGACCTTTAAAGCCCACAAATCATTTCTATATAAGTTCTATGACTGATTCAGAGCAATTTTTGGTGATCATTTCGTGCTAGAACCAGAGAGAGCAAGTTGAGTTTTCAAGCTCCAAGTGAAGAATCGAGTTTCATTTCCAGAGCAATTCAAAGCAATTCAAAGTTACAAACGTCTTCAGCATCAAACATAGAGTGGATCTGCATACTTTAAAGCTGAGAATCGTGTTCTAACTGCTCCAATTTGAAGCTCCAACACAGGTACGTAACTTTCAAATTTGCTGTGAATTCGTGTGGATCTAGCATACTTTAGCATGTGGTTAGGCTTTAGGAAGGTTACTAGATGGATTCTAGATCACAATTTGGAAGTTTAGAGACAGTGTAAGGTGCAATTGAATTTCTGTTTGAAGTTGAATTGGCTTGATCATGAGGTTTTACCATTATCTAATTAGTTGAGGAGGATCTATGTAACCTGAGGAAGAGATCTATAGTTTCAATTGAAGGATTAGTGAGATTTCAGAACTATGTGAATTTTAAGATCTCCATCGTATTTTAATTTCTGTTGAGAATTAGGAGATTTGAAGGTCATATTTGAGTTCAGCGTGAAATTTGGAGTGGAACTGTGTCAAGTCTGTTGAGGTTCTATAACCTGCGTGTGATGTCTCGCCGAAGAAGACGACCGGCGTCTTTCTCCGGCCACGCTGCAAGTTTCCCCCCCTTCTGAGGTTTGAATGAGGAAGATGAAGTGTACACCCTTGGATCATCCTGAAACCTTGACTTTGTATGCAAATCCAACGGCCACGTTTTAAGCTCAGAAATTGGACTTTGGCTTTGAAACGCTGCGTTCCATTAAATGAGGTGGCAGCCTGGGAGACCCTAGATCAGCTTACTTAGTCCAACCATCCTACGCTCCTCATTTATTTCAGCATTTTATTTTCTTTTAATTGATTTTCTTTTATTTTAATTACTTGTTTCTTCCAAAATTCATATTTATTTCATTAATCATCAGAAAAATAAAATAAAAATATGTACATGTTCCTCATTTTGTTCTTGATTTTCCTATGCTTTAATATTTCATTTTTGCCTGATTTTCAATTTATTTGGCATTTTCTCATTTTGCTATTTTCTTTAATTTTGCATATTTGATTCATCTTTTTGCTGATTTTTGTTCTTTCAATTGGTATAGAATTTGAGGCTAATTTTTGCTAGCTGGTAGGTTAGAGATGCATGATCCCCTATGATTTAATTTAGATTTTTTAGACAACAATAGGTTCTGTTTTGGATTAGGGTCTTTAGACCTTCCATTTTAGGGTTTTCTTTTGATACCTTGTGATCTAGGTTTTTTAGGTGACCTTCCCATTTGATTTGATCCCTGACCTTTCTACTATAGGTCCTTAACATGTTTAGGTTCCCTTAGAAAATTTCCTAGAATTTTAGAAATAGTTTTAGTATTTTTCATTGATTTAATATTTAGGCTAGTTTTAAGGTGCTTTCAACATAGCACTTGCTTTTAAATGACCTCAATGGTGGCCTTTAGTGCATAATAGGTTTGACAATCTTCTTTGTTGGTGCTTTAGACATGTTTAAGATTCTGTTTGCTTGTTGGTGGTGCTTGATTTGGTGTTTAGGCCTTCTTTTAGTAGCTTTCTTTGAGCTTGTTCAATTAGGGTTTAGGAAGAGCTTAGTTGTTGTCTCCTTCTTCAAATAAACATGGATTGCTTAGATTGCTTTCCATTCTCATCCTATGATTCAAGGTCCCTATGTGAAAGCCTCATCCTTCCTTTGAAAGGATGTGTGGCATTTTACAAGAGGTAGAACCTTTGAGGGTGCTTTTCTCTGATGTCTGGTTGAGTGTCAGGTTGGATTCCTTTGGTTTCCCTCCTGCTTCCCATCATCATCCAATAATCTTGATGTTAATTCTTTTCCCTTTTGTTGGAGCTTGTTGAAGCATGAAGATGAAGACTTCTCTTAAAGATGGTTTGGACTTGAAGCTGGTTGTAGACTGTTTGATTGTTTGCTGTTTATCTGATTTGCTGTTGAGTTGTTTGTCTGCTAGTTTGTCTATTGTATCTTTTGACTGCTCTGCTTTACTTGTGTGACTGTTTGGTATGTTGCATTTAGATTAGGTCTCATGTAGATTATTCTAGGCCTAGGAGCATCATAAAGGTTGAGAATAGCTCCATTTGCTTGTCTGTATTTAGAGGTTGAGTTTGGCTCCCTCTGCTTGACTGTTATTGTTTGGCTTTGCTTGCTGGCTTAAGGTTGAGTCTGTCTCCCTTGCCTGTGCTTTGTGTGTTGCCTTTGGGATTGCTTTCTCTAGAAGTTGAGCTTGGCTCCTTCTGCTTGTGTGTTGCATTGCATGCATTCTATTTATATTTGTTTCTTTACAATTTCTGTACAGTTATTTCTTTTGTTGTTGTTTTCCTTTGCCATGTTGCCCTAGGAACTCTGACTTCTCTTGTTCAAGAGAAGTTATTACAGACATTAGGGTTCTAACCATGCATGATAACATTAGTTAGCTTCCCTCCTAACCTCAACCGTAGGATCATATTTGCATGACAACTTTAGGTTTGGATCAATTCCCCTTTAGTGCGTCTGTTTTCTTCTCATCTTCAAACAAATCAAAATACAGTAATAAAGGATAATTGACGCCGTACGTTATGAGCCTTAAGCTACTTGAGAAAGGGTTGTTGGAGAGTTTCTTTTCAACAGTCTGGATGTTTAGTATGGTACCCTTTGAGTGACATGCGATGCATTCAGTCTCAGGTCATAGTCTCTAGTGCGATATCAGTTGCAAACATCCATAAGAAGATACTTCTCTAAAAGACGGAAAACAAATATCAAACATCTTTTTGTCCTCTTGGACCTTTAATTCTTGGAAACCCTTTTCATAAGGAGAGTTCTGTTAACTCCCGGTTCTACTTCAAACGGTAAACGCCTAAGTCTCCGTCGAGCGAGCTGCATACACCAACTGCTGGAACCGTCTGTTAACCCTACTCGGATAAAAAAGACAAACATGTGTCTCTTGTTGTCCCGAACTACGTTTGTTCTGATGTCTCGTACCAGACGAGAGTACGTAGGCATAGGATGCAATATCCTAGCGAGAAATCTTCCCCCCGTAACCCGTAGTTAGGGGAACTACGTTGACTCTGATTTCTCGTTCTAGACGGGAATACGTAGGCATAAAGTGCGACGCTTTGCTGAGTCATTTTCTTTTCTTTCCAGACTAGAATTTTAGCGTAGATAGATATACCAAACCCGTCAAATAAACACAACAAGCGTGGATCCCATCGAGTACGATGGACGTGAGGGGTGATAATACCTTCCCCTTGCGTAACCGACTCCCGAATCCAGACAATGGTTGCGATGACCTTGTCTTATACCTTTTTGTCAGGTTTTTCCGATCGTTTCCTTTCCCGTTCTGAGGGATAAATAACGAAAGGTGGCGACTCTTCTGTTTTACCGGCCTCTTTTTTCGCAGTAGCGACAATGGTCTTCGCCCTAGTTCAACTGTCCCGTGGTCTCCGGAAAGTGGGTTTGACCTGCTCTTTCGGAGGTGAGCAGTTGGTTGGTGACGTGTCCCCACGGAGGGGAGCACGTGGAGAACGTGTGAATGGCACGTTGTTCTCCCCGCAGAGGGGAGCACCCGAGGGCGTGGGAGAGACACGTTGTCCTGCTCGTCGGTATGAGGATTCTTCCCGCGGAGGGCTGTTCTGCCCGACGAGGGACAGCGATTGGCAGTGTCTTCCCGCGCAGGGGGCGTCTTGAGGTACGATGTTCTCCTCGGCGGGTGTGTACTCTGCCCGTCGAGGGTTCACGTGCCCGGTCGTTTCACTAAAACCATACTGGGCCTTATTTCGCGTACCATTGGGCTGGGCTGCGAGGCGAGGCTGGGGCCCATGCCAGAACAATAATAATAATAATAATAATAATAATAATAATAATAATAATAATAATAATAATAATAATAATAATAATAATAATAATAATAATAATAATAATAATAATAATAATAATGTGATTTAGTTATTGGTTATCCAAATTTCATTTTATTTATTAAATTGATATGTTTTTGTCACTTTTAATATTTTATCATATAAATGTTATAAACCAATTTTATATTTTGAACTATTTTAAAGTTAATTTTTTTGAATTTCATAAAAAAATTATTTTACAAAAGATTCAAAATTTTGTATTACAAAATGAAAAAAAATTGTTAACAAATTCTCTAACTACCTAAAATGGTGTACTAATACTTCACAAATTATATGGATTTTTAGCAGTTAATTATATGAACTTTCAGTAATTAATTATATAGATCTTAGTGCATCGAGTTTGATTTGGCATATGCCAGAAAATATATCAAAACTTGATTTGTTGGATTTGACTCTAGTTTTCATTTATAAATCTCGAAGTTCATTAAAACTTTATGAAAAATGATTATAAATATTATAGATTTCTCCACCAATAGATAGAGGTTTTAAAATATACAAATATATGTATTATAACATATTAGTTACTATTTTAAGTCCATATAATTTGCTGAAATTTTTTATTTTAGAATTTTTTATTTTCAGTTTTATTTTAAATTTTTTAAATTTTTTTATTTAAAAAAAAAAATTATTTTCAAAGAAAAAATATATTAAAATCTAAGTATTTAAATTTAAAAATTGATATAATTTAAAGAAATTTAAATTTAACTAAAAAATCAAAATCCATTTAGAGTCAGTTTTAAACCGGTTCAGAATAAGTGGTTTGGTTTATAAACCATAACCATAAAAATGGATTGGTTTATAAACCATAACTATAAAAATAGATTGGTTCATATTAAATGGTTATCCATGCACACCCTTAATGGACATAAAGGTTCTCTAGAGAAAAGCATGTCATGATGTTGCCTGGCATATAGTTGAATCAATAAGTTGTCGCTGTAATTTTTTTTTTACTGATCACCGATCCACTATTTTTCCTCATTTTATTCCATGTTATTTTAACATTGTTTAGATAGTCAAATTACTTCTGCTAGCATCATGCAAGCCTCTCAAAGAATCATTATGTCGGGAATTTGAACTAGAACCAATCAGTTCCATCTTCTATGAAGAGCCTTATAACATTGCCTTCTAAACTGCTAGCCAAAGGGTACTGTGTAGCATCATGTGGCCTTTCTATTGTGTTATTTGCACCTATTTTTGTTCTTGAACTCAAATGTACATTGAAAATTGTATTGAAATTAGATGATTTGTATTTGAAATTATGAATTTGGTTTGAATAGTGGATATAAGAAAATATGGATATGAATCATTTGGATAAGAAAAATGTGAATGAAGTGGACTAAATGAACTTTGGATAATGGATATGAAAATTTGTTATTGGATATTTAGATAGATGGTTAGAAAAAATGGATAGCGAATTAAAATGGATAATGAATGGATTCAAAAAAAGATATTCACCTCCACCAATACTTTCCGCACAATGGCCATGAAACCTCGATTTTCAATTCAAAACCAATCTCGTACTTTCCACATAAACATCAGACTAGAATGAATGAAGCCACTCCTGAACCACTGAATAACTTGCAACTGAAACATCGGCCATCAACTTTGATCTTTGACATGATTTTCTGAATCTTTTATAAAAATGGAATAAGTTCTGAATCACTTTGAATTTGGCATGAATCGATCTCTGGGAAAATAAATCCACAGATGAACACAGTATGGACTAATGGATTGTTGATCATGATAGTTTGGACCAGACTTCTCATAAATCATCTGCTTGATAACCTGAATAATTTCAGCACAAGACAACTTGACCTTGAATATTCACTACTTGAGAAATAGCCTACTGACACAAATACTTGCAATTGAAGCAACCTTGATGGTTTGACCAAGATTAGGTCAAACTTCCATATGATCTTGACCATAACTGAATGACCACACTTGACTTCAAGCCATGCCCTAAACACACAGAGAAGAAGAAACAAGCAAAATTTCAAAGTATTTTTGGTATTTTGGTTAGAGGTTAGTAAATATAAACAAATATAAAGCAAGTAAGAAACACACAGATGCTGGGAGAATCGCAGAGTATGATCTTGCTTGTGTGCAATGATGCAAATGAAGTGGGATCCTATGGGTAAAAATGAGGGTATTACAGTCGAAATAATAACCACTTCATTTTATGACTCGTCTAATGCGCTCCACATGCCCCAGTATGGACATTAGAGAAAGCTAAGTATGCCTCAGACTCACTAAGGAATTTGAGTAAAACTTCTTCAGGCGTCTTTTTAAATAATTTGTTCCCCGTCAGAATGTAACTTAACGCTCGATACCTGAATTTAAGTTTGACAGATGTTGTTGGATTTTCTAAATGTTCCACTATTGGCTTTCTCCAATCAGCGTCTGTCAAACTATCAATAACCAATATCTCAAAACTCTCTTCATCAGCATATCCTAGCTTCATCATTTTTAAATCAGTTAGGGATAATCTAGTTGACGCAACTCTTCATCTGACTTCGATTGCATCTTGCAATTTTTCTTTCAAAATTTTATATCCAGAAGCAATTTGGGCCAAGTCATTGGACTCTTGCTTCTCTAGTCGACGTAAGTGTCGAATGCTTACCATTTCGAATCTTCGTAACAATCTATTGGCTATCACAATGTACATCATAAGATTTTTCTTAACACATTTATACTCCTTTGTGATTTGTTTTATAACCAACTCTGAGTCACCTATTATTTCGACTCGAGTTGCCCTAAATTCCAACAAGATCTTAAGTCCGACTATTAAAGCTTCATACTCAGCTTTGTTGTTTGAACAAAGGTCTTCGCCCTTGTAATTGAATTTTGTTAGGAGAAACAATCAGTACTCCCACACCTGTTCCATCCTTATGATTAGAATCATCGAAGTATAACTTCCAAGGTTCAAGCTCCACATAGCTTAGGGAGTTTTCGACTATAGAGTGGTCGACTATAAAGTCTGCTACCACTTGTCCTTTAACAGCCTTTAAAGGCATATAACTTAAGGAATATTCAGTTAATGCCAATTCCCATTTACCAATTAGACTATGTAAAGTTGGTTTAGATAACATACGTTTAATAATGTCAAAATGAGAAAAAATGTAAACATCAATTGGCTTTATGTAATGCTTTAGTTTTGTACAAGATAAATATATACATAGACATAACTTTTCGACTATACTATATTTATTTTCCGCATCATTTAAGACTTTACTAAGGTAATAAATGGCTCTTTCAACACTATTTTCATCCTCTTGAGCAAACACGCTCCCTATAGTTTTATCAGATGCACATATGTAAAATCTCATGCTCCTACTTCTACAAGTAGGCGCTAGAATTGAAGGGTGGGTAAGGTAGTCTTTAATCTTGTCGAAAGCCTCTTATTACGCTTGCCCCCATTCAAAACCTTCCTTCTTGAGTCGAAGCCGAGGTGAGAAGGCTTGAGTCTTGCCACTTAAGTTTGAGATGAATCTCCTTAGGAAGTTGATCTTTCCCAACAATGAATGCAACTTCTTCTTTATCGAAGGCATTTTTGCCTCCATGATGGCCTTGGTCTTGTTATGGTTAATTTAGATTACTTTTTTGTGGACCACAAAGCCTAGAAAATCCCCCTCCTGCATACAAAAAGCACACTTAAGAGGATACATCTTTAGACCATGTTTCCTCATTATTTCGAATGATTGTCGAAGATGGTCTATATGACCTTTTCTTGAACATACTTAACCACAATGTCATCAATATAGATTTGCATGAAAGTTTCAATAAAGGCATGAAATATAGAGTTCATTGCTCGATGATAAGTTACCCCAACGTTCTTTAGGCCAAAAGGCATTACCACCCACTCGAAGGTGCCTAAGGCTCTGGGGCATCAAAATGTCATTTTGAACACATCCTCCTCAGCAATGAAAATCTAGTTTTATCCAGAATACCCATCGAGCATGCTAAGATACTCATGTCCTGCATCAGAATCAACTAACAATCCCGCCACAGGAATTGGATATTCATCTTTGGGGGTTACAACACTCAAATCTCTAAAGTCTATGTAAACCCTCAAAGTACCATATTTCATAATGACTGGTACAATATTTGCAATCCATTCGACATACCTGGTCGTACGGATGAATTTTCAAATAAGAAGCCTTTCGACCTCCTCTTTGATCTTCAACATAACTTCAGGTGCAAAATGCCTTAGAGTCTGCTTGATTGGCTTTTTCCCAGGCTTTATAGGAAGCTTCAATTTGACCTGATCTCTGCTTAAACCAAACATTTCGTTGTAATCCCATGTGAAGTAGTCTTTGAACTTCTTCAGTAGTTGGATTACTTTGACTATGAGTTATGGGGTAATGTTGACACTGATGTATGTTGGCCTTTTTGTTGCCCCCTCTCCCAAGTCAATTTCTTTTAAAGGGTCTTGCACTAGCATCTTCATGTTGTTCTCCAACGGATCCTTTTCAAAACCCAAAGACTCGTAATCATAGATGGCGTCAAGCCTTTGGCCTTGAATTTCACCTTGACCCTTGTCTGGTGGTACTGGATTGAAGTCCTTACCAGGACCTTCAAAGTGTTCTTCATTGTTTTTGGCTTCGACTGCCATGTACTTAACCTCAGCCTCTAGGGCTGCTTTTATTTTATTTTCAGCTAGGTAAGCCGAAATCTTTTTTAGTGTCTCTAACTCAGTTATCGTCACCAAATTCGCTTCCCCAACCAGTTAATTGGATTCCTTCCGTTCCAAACACAAAATCTTGTTCGCCTACTATTTCCTTATCCCATTGGAAACCATGGGTTGGATGCAGGTAAAGGGAACAAAATGCATTATCAGTGGGTATAAGGTCGAACCCTACAGGATTGTAAGATGCAATGTGGGTTAAATTCTTGTCAAATTTCGGCCCATTCACCTTATTGACCTTAGCCATGTAGTAGCATTGGTCAGCTTATATATTCTCCACAATTTCATCACTTCACCAGATGGAGATGCGTTGGTGTAGTGAAGAAGGAACTGCGCCAACTCCATGAATCCACTCTCTACCAAGGAGCATATTGTAGTTTGCTTTTAACGCAATTACCATAAATATAGTTGGCCTTGTGATAATGACAATTGTGAGGTTTACTTGTATTACCCTCATTGTAGTACCCATTTTTCCTTTATAGTTCGACAAAACCATGTTGTGGGGCTTGGTATCAATTTCATTCTTTCCAATTTTCTTTAGCATGTAATGTGGCATCAAATTTACAGTCACTCTGCCATAAATTAAGATCTTATTGATCCCAACATTTTCTATTTTACCTCTGATAAACAAAGGTTTCAAATGGTTTTCCATGTTTTCATCTGGCCTTTAAAAAAACGTGTTATGTTCTTCAATGCACCCATTATTTAGTATATAATAACAAACTCACTTTTGACTGGCCACTTCTAATTCTATTTCATCCTCAGGTTCCTCCATCTCTGTAACTCTAGCATATTCTCTAGGCAATACGGACACCACGTTGCAAATGATGTCCAACAATGGTTCTAAACCTGAGTCGAAGTCATCTGTCAGCATGTCATCTTATGTAGTAACTTGGTCATATTTCTCTGCCACGTCCTCCTTTCGATCAGCAAACAATTTCCTTTCGACAAGTTTCTTTTCTTCATTCTTTTCCTTCTTGAGGGGTATGTTGTTGTTGGATTCAACTTTTTCCTTTTCTACAGCCTCTCTTTCAGATTTTCTTCTTCTTTGTTGTGTCCTCCACTGAGACCTTAACATTTGGTTTTTGCTCTTATAATTTTCAGAGCGCCAAGCTAGTTGTTTCGAGGCTTGGAACTCCTTATAGTATGCTAGTGGCGAACATCTCTCCATTTTAAATTTCTGCCATTTCTTCTGGTCTTGCTCCCTTCGTTCGATAGGTTTAACCCACTTACCCCTAGGGGCATCAGCAGCAAGCTCAAAAGTGGTGGATTTATTGCCACGAAGTCCCTGTCCAGCTTATTCATGTCTCTTGGACACCCGCTTCTTGTCGAAGGCACCGCGGTTATGAGAATCTCTCTAGTTATTCTTGTTTTTGGATCGTCGAACCGCCTGTATATTTTCTGCAGCCTTCCTATCAAAGATTGAACTGCACCTTAGGCACAACATCACTTTAGAGTTTTTCCTTTGGCATCTGTGACGAAATTCGACCAGGTTCTCATCTTGCTTGGAATAGGCCACTTCGGCATATTCTTTCTGCCTAAGGCTTTGTTCATCAACCTCCATGGCAATTTCCTGGGTCACCTTAACCATGTCGACCCCTAAATTGGCACCCTCAATGATGTCCCACTGTTGCAGCTTGACTCTAAGGCCCTCAGTGTCCTCAATTGTGTTATCGATTTGAATGAAACCCTCAGCAGTTTCATTTGTGGTAATTATTTGGCAAGAACCCTCAGTGATTCCTTTGTTGAAGTCCTCAGTGACTCCTTTGGTGAAACCTTCAGTGTTTTCCTTGTCGAAGCCTTTAGTAACTTCCTTATTGAAGCCTTCAATAGCTTCCTGAATGAAACCTTCGGTGGTTTCCTTGTCGAAGCCTTCAGTGACTTCTTTGGTGAAGCATTCAGCAGCTTCAACCATGGCAGCTTCCTTGGAGAAATCCATTGATACTTCCACCATGTTAACCATGGCTGGCTTAGAGTAATGCGCATCCGCCACTGGGAGAGGATCAAAATCCATCCTCATTTGATTCTTCGATTTGTTAGCAAATATGAGCCTTCCTTCTTTGATTGTGTTCTGAACAAGATCCCTGAAAGAAATCATTAAGAAGTTTGATGGCTCAAAAAGCTATGATACTTGCAAAAACCTCTCTTTTTCCTTTGTTCTAAAGGGGGTGTTTTAGCACCAGGAGGCACTATCATCTGGTCATCCTTAACTAATAAATCAAAGATTTCTTCACACTTGGTAACATTGAAGATATAGTTTTTTCTTAGGGACCTATGACTTTTCTCTGTTTCGACTGGATTCTTTCCATTCTAAGGCATTAGGAAATTTACAAGAATAAGGTGGTCCTTGCTTCAGTTCAGCAAGGTCAACTTCGCTTTCGTCGAAATTCAAAGGTTCATTATATGCCTCTTGATCCTATTCTTCAAATTTGATGTAGGCTACCCTTTCCCTTTTTTTTATTCTTATTTGCCCTGGTTTTCTCATCCTTCAGACATTTTACCTGTCGAACTCTATCGGCCAGTTGGGCCATGCCTCTCAGATATTAGGTATCCAGTTTCTTCCTAATGGAATAGTCAAGGCCACCAGCGGCCATTTCGACCAACTCATGCTCATGCACATGTGTAAAACATCTAGCCTTAAGCAAACAAAACCTATTCAAGTAATCGTCTATTGGCTTAGATGATTTCCTCTTAATGTTGACCAATTCCTTCAAACTTATCTTTGATTGCCCCATGTAAAATTGTTCGTGAAACAATCTTTCCATTTGAGTCCAATTATGAATTGAATTCGCTGGTAATATGGTGAACCATGTGAAGGCATTATTTGTAAGGGAACTTGGGAAATATTTTATCCTTAGGTTTTCATTATTGGCAATTTCCCATGCCTCTATTAAGTACCTAGCCACGTGTTCGATAGTGGACTCACTAGTGTCCCCAGAAAACTTAATAAACTTGGGGAATTTCCATCTAGGGGGTAATTCTGATTACATAATGTATTCAGATAATGGTGACGTGTAATTTGGCCTATGAAGGCCAATATTTACCCTCATTCCTTGCCATAATTCTTTCGACCATGGCTGCTAAATTATTATATGCTGCCATATTATCACGTCGAAACTGATTGATGACTTCATCATCGTTTTGGTGTCTATTCACCACACTATCCTTGGTTATCTTTCCCTTGGAATCTATTGTTCAATCCTAGGAGGTTCAACCCTAGGTGGCTCGACTCCTACTCCCTGATTTACAACATTCTTCTGGGGTCCATTTTGTTGGATTTGGTTGATAGTGGGATCTTCTTCCAAGATTACCCCTGGATTTTCTACCATCCATTCCCTTTGAGGTTGTCGAGAGGGTTGTGGAACACCAAAGAAATTAGCAATGCGTGTCATCTGCGCTGCCATCTGTTGGTTCGTTTGGGTAGTATTTTGGATTAGAGGATTAAATATAACACATATTTGTTGGGCAAGCATCTGGACCATTTCATGATTGCTTTCATCCATTTGCTGCCTTATCACCGCTGTAGAATTATTGGTGATATTGGGGATTTGAGTGGGAAATCTCGTCCTTAAGGACTGACTAATTTGACCTAAATTGCTAATGCTTGAACCAGATTTTTGTAGTGGCGAAGTTTCATTCACCACTGGGTCTGCGAACATTGATGGCAAATTATGCAAACTTTCCATCACTAATGTTGGCATGCCATAAGGTTGTTCGCGACCTATTGGAGGCATTAAAAATCCAGGCATATAAGGCCGAATAAATTACTCCCTACTGGAGGGGGGGCGTTGGTGGACCATGTGTTCCCACGTAAGATAAAACGGGTCCGCTTTGGGCAATCGACTGCACAGGCGTCGTATTAGTCGTGGATGGTACAATTTTAGATACTGACGCTGGAACTATAGTTCCCCCTGTCGAAGATGAAGGGGTGGTTCTCCATTATTTGGTGGCTTTTGATTCACCATTCTCCTTACCTATCTTCTCCTATGTCTTTCTTCATTATTTATGGCTATCTTACCACTTCTTAGTCTCATTCAACGAAGTTTAGAGAGATAACAAAAATGAAGAACTTATGGAAAAAAATTCAAAACAGAAAAATGTTTAAATGATAGCACTGTCCAACTAGGCCTGCCAATTTGTTTGCTGTGAAAATTGGTAAACAGCCGCTGGTCTCCAAAAAATTGGTTTACTTGCAGGATCAACCAGTGAATCCTGGGACATGTGTTATTATTTAAACTATTTCTGGAAATTTTAAGAACACTTCGACAATGCTCATGATTATAGAAGATTGTTTAAAGTTTTAAAAAGATAAACTTGCAGAATTATAAAGAAATTTGCAATAAAGAAGCTTCAAAGTAAAATTGCAATGAAGCAATAAAAGGTAAACTGAAAATAATTTTCAATTGAAATGAAAATCCTGGTGTTTCAGACGTACATTCTCAACGAAAACTCTTTTATCAATTAACTTAGATACTTTGAGTGATTTTGTGAGTATTTGTACAACAATTGAACACACAAAAATCCTATGCACTAAGACTCCTAGTTATACTATGTTGAAAGTAACTGCTATCAACGGTCTTTTCTCCAGAAAATGACACGTTTTGCTCTGCATGTCTTCAATTCGCCACAGCTTTACACGCGTCATTTCCAAGAAATGAATAAGAACAAAAGACAGTTATCATCCTCATTTGAAATTCAAAATCTCTATCGAACGAAAGCTCCATATCACCTCCATCGAAATTGGAACCCAAACTTAGAAATATTTATAGGTCTCGCTTCAGCGCATCCTTCTCGTAAAGGACCAATTCGATTGGAATTCTCAACGATTCTCCTGTCAAAATCCAAAACATTTCAAAAAAAATTCTTGTTACTTATCATATTTAAATCAAATCTTTGATTTCGTACCCTAACTTTTACCCCTAAGATACCACACGTCATTTGCATCTTATATCTCAAACAATATCATTCTTTGGTTCCTCTATCCCTCTCATCTTTGGGTTTATACCTTGCAGACATCACCAATCAATTGCACCCTTCATATTTGCACCAGATTACAAGTTTTTCAGTAGTGCAATCGATTGCACAGGGCAGTTTTGGCCAAAAATCAGTAAATTTGAATTATGCAACATTTTGGAACCAAATTCACTTTATTCATCATGATAATATTCTAGATCACCTCATTTTAGTCCCTTACCTCATCATAATTAATTCCTATCATACACCCTCATTAATCACCACTTGATCCTAATTTTGATTCCCAACCACCAAAATTTCCAAGCCTAAATTCTATAAATAGAGGCTTCATTTCATTCATTCTTCAAGGTTTTGAGAGCCAAAATCACCTTGTAAAATTTCTTTCTCATTCTCTCAATTTCTTTCAACCACCAAATTCACTAAATCTCTTTCATCCATTAAAAGTTAGTAAGCTTTTCATTGAAGCTTACTCATCTTTGAGCTAAAACCTTGATCCAATCACTTCTTCATCATCAAATTCAGTAGATCAAGGCTTTGGAGTGTGGTTCTTGAAGTTGATTTGAAGCATTTTCATATTTGAAGTGGTAAACCCTTGTTCCACCATTATTGTGTTTGATCCATCTTCCACAATGTGATATATGTTTGATTCTTGTTGCTTAAACTTTAGATCTTGCAAATTGTGTTTCATTGGTGTTATTTGTTATTGTTTTACTTGTATTTTCGTACTCAATTGCATCCTTGATCATGAGATGTTTGAAGAAATGATTGTTCATGATTTTGCCTTATAAATGTTGATTTTATTGTTGTCTGTCAATGTGAAATCGATTTGCATTGCAGTGCAATTGACTGTGCAGTGTATTTTTTGTCCAGAATTGCTGATTTTTTGCGGTGTAATCAATTTGCACACTAGTGCAATCGATTTACACAGTGCAGAATATGTTTTTTGGCTTTGTTTTGGAACGGTTTTGGTTCCTTTTCTTTCTTCCTCAATTTTCTTTTGTTCTTTGCCTTGGATTACATCTTTGTGTGGTTCAATTTGGCATTTCTTCATCTATTTCTCATTTTCTTTTGATCAATGAAAATCTTCAATATTATTGGAACTTGTTTTATGTTCTTGATGAAGATAAGATCGTTACCTCTTTTCTTTTCGTGCGGTATTGCTTTTCGGAGATTTATTTACATATCACTTCTCTAGCATACATTAGCATTAACATTGTTATTGACCGGCCTCAGGTAGTCGTGGCTTTTACATAAGTCTGATTATGATTGCTTAACATAGCGCTACATGTGTCCCGTATCGAAAAATGATCATTCGTGGCTCAAACTTATGTTTGAAAGTCCAAGTATAGTTTATTATTTGTCTTGAGTCCATTACTTATGAAACTTGTTGTTATGAGGCTTTGGTTTTATCAATCCTCTAATGAGTCTTTATTAACTTTGGCCTAAGTTCATTATTTAACCATCGTTGATCATTTGTTCTAATAACTAATCACTAACTCGCTAACAATATTATTGTACTAATTTTGTTTATATTTCCTTCTCCCTCTGTATCTCTCTTTTATTTTTATGCTCCATTATTATCATCTCATATCATATTATTGTTTATGCTTCCGCTCTCTTTTTCTTTTGTCCACTTAGACCATATCTTGTTCAAAACACTAATAAAGAATTAAACCCCTAAAAAAAACTTGTTCTCTTAGTGGTGTACTATGGTTACTATCCTTTGCATTAGACATGGTACTTTGGATCTAGAATTAGGATCTTAACCTATGCTTGTAAGCTTGTGATATCAAACCTTGTATTTTGGGTACTTGGAGTTCTCTTTTGAAGACTTATTTTGATCAAGGCCTAGTCTAAAGGAAGAAATGCTTATTCTTTGGAGCTTGCTTGTGTGGTTAGACCGTTCTTATCCTTAGCTTTTATCTTTTTTGCTTTAGGATAGTGACTTCTTCTCCACCCCTTCTTCAATTTTCAAAATCTCCTCCCTTTTTCAAAACCTCCTTGTTTTTAAAATTATAACCTCTTTCACAATAAATCTTGACTTCTGTCATGTGCTTTTCCAAATCATTTTCTTTAATAAATGTCAATTAATGTTAATCATACTTTGACTCTGAAATTCTGGTATGCAGATTACATATGATAAGAACATAGATCTCTGCTGAAACAAGGACGTGGGCATATCCTGGCCAATTTAAATTTCTTTAAATTGTACCAATGTCATGACCAACGTCATGACCTCTGTTATGACATCTGCTGCCTGACAAACCTATTTATCTAACCATTTAAATTGTGCAAAATTGTAAATGTTGAAAGATAAATAACACAGTAATTGTTTACCCAGTTCGGTGCAACATCACCTACATCTGGGGGCTACCAAGCCATGAAGGAAATCCACTATTAGCCTAATTAATTTAGAGTTAAACCTCCATTTTACACTCCTCACTTAATCTCTACCCAATGCAATTTCAGCCTAGAGACACTCTAGTACCTGAGTATACCCACTCACTCCCCTCAATCACACAACATCGATATACAATTCACAATTACAGAATAAATATGAAGAGACACTTCATACACACATTTATCTTGCTTCATAGCTTTGATCAAGGAACTCACACACTCTTGCTTCATAGCTTTGAGTGAGACACAGCCTATAATCTACCTATCCAATGCAAATCATCAACCAGACAATTGCTTGGAGTACAAGTATTCCTAAATAGAATTCACACGTGAAGACTAGCCTTCTTCACTTACAAATATGTCTACCACAATGTATCAAATGATACAAAGGGTGACTTACACACAAGGGACTCTCAAACCCTAGACCTTTATTTTCGACTCTGGTTTTTCTTGGTGTGAGTGCTTGCTTTCTTTTGCTTCTGCTCCTCCTTTTATAGCAATGCAGACTGGGCTTGGGCCGGTCACAAGTAACAAACATTAGTTTTAACAAAGTAAAACTAATTTCCATAATTCAAGGTGCTGCCAAATTAGGTCATGGCTTTTCATGATATGGTCAACACTGCCTCGAATCTCTCCTGAGATAACTCAGGAGTCATAACAGGTTTCCTGAAGTATAGCCTGAGTTTCCTCTTGCAATATAACAGGAAACCAACATGTCTGCTGTGCACACCTGATGTCATACGCTCAATGTCATATGACATCCACTCTTCTGCAGATTTTTCTTTACACCAGACCTGGCTTCACCCAATCTTCTGCAGAATAACATTAGAAACAAGTATATTAAAGTTTCCTAAAAGGTCTCCAAGATCCTTTTATGAATACCAATACAATCTGTTCTTGTTCCTAATAATTCTCCTTGACATATTTACTGATGAGGTATTTTCAACATGGTTTCATCAATCCAAACCAATTTTGTCAAGAGATATACACTAGCAGCTCCTTTTGTTGTCATGCAGTGATGTCCTGCTTAAGACACATGACAGCACACCTCACTCACTACCTGTGAGGAACTTCATCACAACTCAACCTGTTGTGGCTGCATACCTCACTCACCACCTGTGAGGAACTTCATCACAACTTAACCTGTTGTGGACACTGCTAACACATAGCCTCTACTGTTGTACTAGACATTGATGCATGACACTCAGCTCCTGCTAGCTCCTTCTGCATCCATGACATCAGTTATGTCATCCATGGCAGCAGTTCTGTCATCTGCTCTTGTTAGCTCCTGCTGCACATAGCTCCTAGTAGCTCCTGCTGCACCACTACTCCTGTTGTTTTTCACACATGACAGTAGTTATGTCATGACAGCAGATGGATGTCATGATGGATGTCACGACATTCAGCATGACATTCACATTAAAACACTCCACAGCAGTTCTTTCACTACAGCAGATGGAGATGTCATAACATCCTGCTTAACATCAGTGCAGGATCATGTTTTACCAAAATTTAGCCAATCATAGAACCATGGACAATTCTATATCATAGAACCATGGAACTAACATACTCTTTTCAAAAATATATAAAAAGTATTCAAACTCTTTTTGTGCCTTATGCACTTTTTCTTTTAAAATCTCTTTCATAAGTTTAGACATTAGTCATCTCTTTAAGCGGAACTATTCACTTGGAAATGACGACTTGTATTTAAATTTATAATCAATCATAACAAAAAAAATTGTTATTTGTACCATGAACTACGGGGTTTTGATCCTATATTTCACTTTGTGGGTACATAGGCATGAGGCTCACGAAGTCTCTCCAAACACAAAAATCTTAAAAAATACTTCTCTTCTCATCTCCCCAATCTTGTTTCAAACAAACCTTTTCAAACTAAAGAACGTAGATATTCCAAAGGGTTCCTATAGAGTATTATAGATGTTTTGGGTGCTAACACCTTCCCTTAGCGTAACCAACCCCCTTACCCAGTCTTTGTTCATCTGTTCTTGCCTTAGAACTTTGTTAGGTTTTGTTCGCTCTTTTTGCTTTCCTTTTGGAATAAAAAAAGTGTGGTGATGAATCTTGCTTTATGAGTTAAGTTAATCAATAGCTTACACTCACAATCTTTGCCTCTATAGAAAAGTGGCGACTCTGCTGGGGGAAAAATTATTCTTAGTGGGTTCGGCCTACTTTGGTTTATTTACGCTTTATCTATTTGATTTTATTGTTATTGGTTGTTCTGTTTGGATGATCTTGAGAGGTGAGATAGATTTTGTACCTGGATCTAAGAGCTCTTATGATAGGAGGATGGTATAGTCAAGGATGCTTCTAAGGAGTAATCCCGAACAAGTTGAATTGAGAATCCATCCACTCAGTAGAGGCTTCCTCAGAATTACTGATATCTAGCGAGTAATCGCGAAAAACATTACTTTTTCCGACCTCAGGCCCATGACACTGAGGACTTTAGTAATCCTTTACCCCACTTGGCCTATTAGGACGTAGTGTGGTGGCTATGAAGGTGTAAACTTGAAATAGTTGATACGCGATACTACACTCAGACAAGGTTCTCTTGAGAATATTACTGATTCCCGAGTAATTGGCGTGCTAGTAATATCTGAAAGAGTATTGAGGACTCTGGGCACTTTCTAGAACCTTGTTCGATTGGTGTTATACCTTTAGTACATACCTTTGTGGGTTGGTTCTTAACTTTGTCTCCATGCTCGTGACTCAAACCCTTTGACCCGTGTGCTTTATGTGATCTTATTCGTGGTTGTTGCATCCATGCACTTTTGCATTCATGAGCATACATCTGCATTCATTTAGGTTGCCAAATAAACTCATTTAAAATGTCTCCTTCATCAGTTATTTGTCCACCATCAAACTATTTCCTCAACACAACTACGGAACTAGGGCTATCGTCAGATTGAGAATGGAAAATCAAGAACAACACAATGTAGAAGTCAGAATGGAAATTGATGAGTTGAAGACGAGCATGACCAAGCTCACAGAAATGATGCAAGTTCTGATTACTAGAGGAGAACCACCTCAGAGGACTGTGATATCTGAAATCTCAAATGTTGTTGTTAATCCTCCACTAATCCAGCAACCAGCTTCTACATGGCCAGAATTTGGGTTACCTCTGAATTACTCGCCACCCTTTGCAACTACTCCAATTGCTGGCCCATTCGTACTGCTGGTATCTTCAGCTCCATTGTTAACTAGACGTCACCCTATTGTGCATATTGTTGCCCAGGCTACTCCTGAGAATACTTCTTTTGTGTACCACGTTGTTGGTCCATAATCCGAAAGTCAGAGAGAACCTGGATACATTGAGGAAGTCAGAGAACAATGCCAAACTCTGGGGAAAAAAAAGGTAAGAGTCGTGGAAGGAAATGATGTCTTTAGTGCTGCCACAATGGATATGTGCTTAGTTTCAGGCTTGGTTATGCCTTCCAAATTCAAAACTCTTGAATTTGAGAAATACAAGGGGCACACCTGTCCTAAAAGCCACTTGGTGATGTACTACCGCAAGATGGTTGTCTATACCAACAACGATAAACTGCTCATTCACTGTTTCCAAGACAGCTTGAGTGGGGCTTCACTGAAATGGCATATGGGACTTGAGAAGAACCGTATCCAAAGCTGGAAGGACTTGGCTGATGCTGCCTTGAAGCAGTATAAGTACAATCTGAACATGGCACCTAATCGCCGTCAACTATTAAACATGTCTCAAAAAGAAAAAGAATCCTTTAAGGAGTACGCTCAGCGCTGGAGAGAGCTAGCTGCTCAGGTGGAGCCATCCTTGGCAGAAAAGGAATTGACTGGATTGTTCATGGACACTCTTCAGCCACTCTTTTGGGAAAAGATGATAGGCAATGTATCATCTGGTTTTGCTGACTTAGTCACTATTGAAGAAAGACTATAGGAGTGTATCAAGAAGGGAAAGATTACTAATGCTGGAGCCTTTAATGATGCAAGAAAGTCCTCTGGGAATTTTCAAAAGAAGAAGGATGGTGATACCCATGCTATTTCAGTTGAAAGGAAACCTCATTGCAGGAAACAATAATATGGTTAACCATATGTAGCTTCAGTTGCTCCTATTGTTAATGCTCAACTAGTTTAATTTCCTCGTCAGGCTACTAGATAAAATCATAATCGCAATAGGGCTAACTTTGATCCTATCTCAATGTCTTACACTGAGTTATATCCATGTTTTATTCAGAAAGATTTGATTACAACCAGGTCTTTACCTCCTCCTCCAAATCCTCTCCCAGACGGCTATAGGGTTGATTTTCATTATGAATTCCATCAAGGTGGGGCAGGCCATAACTTAGAAGTTTGTTATGCATTGAAGGCTAGAGTACAAGAGCTGATCAAAGACAAGATCCTCACCTTTCATGATACTAATCCCAATGTTGTCAACAATCCTTTTCCAGAGCATGCCAAGTGAAGTTTGAGCCAGTTCAGACATATCATCTCCTAAAGCCAATGTTTCAGACAAGATAGCTCATCTTCGTTGCTAATTACTCACTAGGCCATGTTTCTTTCTGTTTGCATTTTTCTTTGATTATATTGATTGTTTGCTTTCAAACATTGTATGTACTTTCATGGTTAATTTTAATGAAATGAGAATTGCAATCTTTTATTCAATTCATTTACATCCATTGTGTGTATCTTTATGCTTTCATTTTCACAAAAAAAAATATATCTCCTGTTTACTTTCTTTGTCAAGCTTTTGTTTATGCAAAGATTGGAGGGAGGTGATGAAAACAAAAAACCCAAAAAATTGTTGAATTGTATGCTTTTAATTAAAACCTGACTGATGATGTACAAGCATTGTTTAAACTCCCAAACACTGGAGAAATAAGGAAGTTAATCCCTTATCAACCCCTTTGAGCCTAGAAGTTGGAGTTTTTTTCTGTATGAAAAAACCCACAATCTTAACCTGGGGATGGGTAGTTCTCAGTTAATTTGATTATGCATTGAGACACAAGAGAATCATTCAAGACACCTTCCAATAAAGGTTACAATCATAAGCTTTCCTTCATACACATCAAAGAAGTGTCGAAGATGTCTTTCAAATCAAAAGTCAATGATAGTTCACCGTAATCATTAAGCCAGGTAGTCACTATCTTTCAAAAAAAGAATGAAAAAATATCAAAATAAAAGCCCGCTAAGTCAAAACCTATGAAGGAGACTTAGGAAAAAATTGGGACGTCCCGCTGAGTGTAAGCTCAAATGACACAGTTTAGGGAAAAGTTAGAGATAACAAAAGAAAAATCAATCGAGAGATTACCAACATCCTCAAAGTCAAAATGAGTTGATTGAGTTCCTCATCAAAAACAACAAAAACGTTGTAAGAAAAAGTAACTGTCATCTCAAAAATCTCTTGGCTCTTGATTCATCATCATAACAGTGTTGCAATTCCAAAATCGCTTGGAATCTGAATGCATTGGTTGAATTAACTGAACATAGGACTGAAGATCATCACGAAGAATGGGTTGGGTACATATAAACTTTGAGCCTATATCCTTTGTTTCGAAAGTCGTGAATCAGACCACGTTACAACCCTCAAAAGACCTAATTGAAGCCAGGTTTCTTTTGAAAACATACTACAACAAGGTTGCATAAACTGACTCCTAAGTTTATTGCCAATCATTTGTTTTGATGTCTTACCTTTGATTTCTCTTTCATTTTGAATGTCTAAATCACCTTGTTTTGACAAGTGATTTATTTTTTATTCATCAATAATATCATGCCAAAAATGATTTTGATTTCAAAATTGCATGAACTTTGCATTAAAATTACCATGTTTGAATGAATGATTTTATTTGCAGACAAACTTTTCTCATCAAGAAATTTCAAACAGTTGAAAAACTTGGTCAGTGATCCTATCCGGGGCACATTACTTCTAGATCTTGTTGTGAATTAGTTCAAGATTTGTTGCTCAGTGCAAATTATTCTCATAATTGGTTAACCAGAAGATCTCTTTCAAGACTCGTACTTTGTTTATCCTCATTAGTCATTTCAAGAACTGAAGCCATGATCAGTTTATCCTCAGTATTCATTTCAAGAATCGAAGCCATAATCAATTTTTCCCAATGCAGTAGTCAAGCTGAAGCCATGATCAATTTATCCTCACCAGTCAATCAATCTGGGGCAGTCTTATTCAAGAATCCCCAAGAAGTTTCTCATGTCTTTCCTCAAAGGACCATTAGTATGATTCAATTCAATAGTGTGACAGAGATATGCTCAACATCTTCTCTCAAAGCAGAATGGGCAGAGTTCCCTGTGTTAAGGAATCAGAGTTCCATTCTTCCCTCATAAAATAGTTTATCTCAGTTATTTCAATCATCTGTATTACATGAATAAATCATTTATATATCATACATAGAAAAATTCGCATAGCTCGAAGTGTGTTTCACGCTCATGTGTATATCACGAGGTCATGTTACTATCAACATCTTACCTTGTGATAAAAGTCCAACTTACTTGGCGCCTATCTAAAAAATTTACATGTCTTTACATTTAGTGCCATTCCTGAATATCATTGTTTCCATGTGCATCTAGTGCTGTTGTTGGATGTTTGTCTTCTTCCATTCCAGTGTTATTCCTGGATCTTTGTATTCTTTCACTTCCAGTGCCATTCCTGGATGTCTGTCTCTTTTAATATCCAGTGTCATTCCTGAATATCTTGTTCCTCTTGTTTCTCCCAGTGTTATTCCTTGAAGTCCTATATTTCTTTTGTAATCCCCAACATATCTTCTTGGATATCTTTCAGTATCATTTCTGAAAGTTTTATATGTTCATTCAGTGTCATTCCTGGATGAGTTTTCTTCTTTGCATTCAGTGTCATTCCTGGATGTCTTTGTCACTATCATTCAATGTCATTCCTGAATGTAGTGATTTACCTTTACTTTCAATGCCATTCCCGAAAGTTCTTTCTCACTTTATTCAATTCCAGTCTTGGATATTCTGAACTCTTTTTATCCTATGCCATTCTTGGATGCTTCAGATGTATTTTCCATAACTTTTCTCACTTCATTTAATGCCATTCTTAGATGTTGTGATTCCTTCTGTCCAATGCCATTCTTGGATGTCTTTTCCTCAGCTGAGCCTAATGTTATTCTTGGAATACCTCTGATGTTTACCTTTTGTCACCCAATGCCATTTTTGAATGTCCCCAGTAAAGTTTTTCAAATAGAAGTTTGTTTCCATCCAATGCTATTCTTGGATGTTGATTGATATATCGTTAGTTGAGTTTGTCTCTGTCCAATGCCATTCTTGGATGTCTCTGATATTTGTTGTTGCCCCATTCAATGTCATTCTTGAATGTTGTAGTTCCTTTAATCCAATGCCATTTTTGGATATCTTATCCCTAATAGGGTGTTTTTCACCTCCATTCAATGCTATTCTTGGATGACACTGTTGTTTTTACCAGAAACCATCTTGTTGTTATCCAATGCCATTCTTGGACATCTATTGACATACTTTTGTCTCGTCTGTAGTTTCAATCCAATGTCATTCTTGGATGTCACTACTCGCCTTACCAGGGTCTTATCCCTCTCTTTCCAATTATTGATGGACACTTCTTGTCACCTTAGCAGATCTTTAGAAATAGCTTGTGTTCCCATGTGTGTCTTTTCACGTCTTTTAACTCAATTTACCGTAAATCTTTTGTTTTAAGTTTCCCTATGGAATGTTTTATCCTTTGGATTCATATCATCTGTGACGTCTTAGGGCTAAAAATATGGTTTTTTGTATTTAAGTATCTCCAATCTTGTCGAGACGAAGTTTTCAGCCTTCATGTCTCTTGATGGAAGACACTTAAATAGGGGCAGTTGTTATATCCTACCTTTTACCCCTAAGATTCCACATGTCATTTGCATCTTATATTACAAACAAGATCATATTTTGGTTCCTCTATCCCTCTCATCTTTGGGTTTATACCTTGCAGAGATCACCAAGCACTTGTGTGTTCTCTTTGTTTTCTTTTATTTTGATTGTTTATGTTTACTAACCCTAATCAAAATCCAAAAAAATGTTTGTTTTCCCTTTTCTAACTTTTTCAGGAAGAAGTTTGGATTAAGAACACCAATCAACAGTCCCTCAGCTTAAAAAAAATTCATCTGAAAAAAGTCAAAGTTGATCTGAAAACAATTCAAATTCATCTGATCAAGATTTTTCAAGTATTGATTGATTATTTTCAAGAAACTCCAAGTTTCATGTGTTTATTTCCATGCCTTCTTTGACAAGTCAAAAGAATCGAGCCAGAACCAGAACAGTCCAGCCAACAAAGCGTTTTTCAAGTTTTTCAGTTGTGAATAGATTTGTACTATGGTCCAATCGATTGCACCCTTCATATTTGCACTAGATTTAAGGTTTTTTAACAGTGCAATCGATTGCACAAGGCAGTTTTGGCCAAAAATCAGCAAATTCGAATTCTGCAGCATTTTGGCACCAAATTCACTTGTTTCATCGTGAGAATATTCTAGATCACCAAATTCATTTGTTCCATCGTGAGAATATTGCCTTGTAAATTTTTATTTTATTGTTGTCTAACAGTGTGCAATCGATTGCACAGTGTATTTTTTTGCCCAGAATTACTGATTTTTTGTTGTGCAATCGATTTGCACAGTGCAGAATGTGTTTTTTGGCTTTATTTTGGGACTGTTTTGGTTCCTTTTATTTCTTCTTCCATTTCCTTTTGTTATTTGCCTTGGACTACATCTTTGTGTGGTTCAATTTGGCATTTCTTCATCTATTTCTCATTTTCTTTTGATGAATGAAAATCTTCAATATCATTGGAACTTGTTTCAAGTTCTTGATGAAGATGAGATCGTTACCTCTTTTTTTTTCGTGCGGTATTGCTTTTCAGAGAGTGATCTACATATCATTTCTCTAGCATACATTAGCACTAACATTGTTATTGACCGGCCTTATATAGTCATGGCTTCTATATAAGTCCGATTATGATTGCTTAATATAGCGCTACATCTGTCCCGTATCGAAAAATGATCATTCGTGGCTCAAACTTATGTTTGAAAGTCCAAGTATGGTTTATTATTTGTCTTGGGTCCATTACTTATGAAACTTGTTGTTAGGAGGCTTTGGTTTTATCAATCCTCTAATGAGTCTTCATTAACTTTGGCCTAAGTTCATTATTTAACCATAGTTGATCATTTGTTCTAACAACTAATCACTAACTCGCTAACACTATTATTGTACTAATTTGTTTATATTTCCTTCTCGCTCCGTATCTCTCTTTTATTTTTATGCTCCATTATTATCATCTCATATCATATTATTGTTTGTGCTTCCGCTCTCTTTTTCTTTTATCCACTTAGACCATATCTTGTACAAAACACTAATAAAGGATTAAACCTCTAAAAAAACTTGTTCATTTAATGGTAGACTATGGTTACTATCCTTTGCATTGGACATGGTACTTTGGACCTAGAATTAGGATCTTAACCTATGCTTGGAAGCTTGTGATATCAAACTTTGGATTTTGGATACTTTGAGTTCTCTTTTGAAGACTTATTTTGATCAAGGCCTAGTCTAAAGGAATAAATGCTTATGCTTTGGAGCTTTCTTATGTGGTTAGTGAAGGTGAGAAAATACTTAGAAGGGGGGTTGAATAAGTATGACAGAAAATAATCAAAGATAAATACTCAAGTATTTTTATCCTGGTTCGTTGAACTCAACTACTCCAGTCCACCCTTTTCAAGAGTGATTTGCCTTTCTCAACAAGGACTTAATCCACTATTCAAATCAACTGATTACAAATAGCAACACCTAAGAACAACTGTTCTTAGTCTTCTCAAGAGCTACTGATCTAACCTAGATCCTCTTAAGGAAAACTTCCTTTACAAATTAATGTAATACAATGTAAGAGTAATAAATTGCTTCTATGAAAGCTATAAACACAACTGTGTTATTTCTCTAAGTTTAGAACAAAGTATGAACTATAAAGAATATGAGAGCTTGAGAGTTTCTTCGCTTGAGAGTAAGTTTTTCAAACTTCGTCTTCTTTTTTTCTCACTGAAGAAAGTGCTATGATATCCTTTTTATAGCCACTTGAATATTGGAGAGAATATAATACCGTTGGAGAAGATATTTCCAATATCAAATAGTACTGTCCTTTGTACTATTGCAGCAGAGAGACGGCGCACAAAATGTGGGTGTAGCAATTGTCTGCTGAGCTGTGAATTTACCATATATGGAATGTATCAGAGGAATAATATTCTTGCAGAGATTTATGTCTATCCCAATTAAGGAAAGATTTGCTGGCATATTCCAACGGATATATTAAAATAATCTTCTTCAAATAATTCTTCAGATAGTTCAGATCAACAATCAATATCAGAGTCTTCAGTCTTCAGAATCTTCTGGAAACTTCAGAGCCTAAGATGTTCTTCAGATGTTGCTGAATCAGAGTCTGGTGCAGCTGTGTGCTTGAAGCGTAACATGCTCTTAGATCAGAGTCTTCACTCAGATCAGAGTCTTCTCTCATTCAGAGTCTCTTCACTCAGAGTCTTCTTTCATTCAGATTCTTGATAATATATGCAGCGTGTTGTATCTTCAGAATCTTGATGACTAAGCTCTTATACTTCAGATTCTTCTAATCTTCAGATGCTCTTGAGCCATTCAGAATTTATTGTTCACATCAAATTTGCTCTTTAAGATTAAAATCTTTTGTGCCTGTAGAAAACAGTTTAGAACAAATTTAGAGAGTATAATTCTTGTATACAAATTATCATTAATGTTATCATCAAAACATAGAGATATTACTAAGACACAATCTGTGCTCTTACAATCTCCCCCTTTTTGATGATGACAAAACATGAGAAATTTGTTCAATAAAAATATGAATTAAAATTACTCCCCCTGAGATTTACAATCTCCCCCTGAAATGAATACTCTAATGGAATTAGATACTTCCCTTTCTGGTTGAGTACATTTCAGATTCAGAGCCTGATTGAAGCCTGGTTGACATATGTTTGACTTCTAGAGTCAAGGCTTGATGCCATATTAAAGCTTGATGCCAGATGAACAACTTCAGAACACCTGGTTGTTTATCTTGCCATTTCCTGTCTTGAGTTATCTTTTAGATCATAGTACTCAAGGTTAGATATCAGAGTCTGGTCTACTCAGATTTAGCTATTTTTGATCAGGTTCTGAAAAGATAGATCTCAGGAAAAACTTCAATGAAATTTGTCAGATTTTTTTAATAATATCTGGGACACTTAAATTCAAAGAATGTTAGTAACATGTCTGACTTAGTTCAGATAATTGCTTATAGATTTGAACAATCAGATTCTATTTTGTTTCTCCCCCTTTTTGTCATAATCAAAAAGAATTTTAAAAGACAGTAAAGATGCAGAAGAAACACATATCCAGATAAGCAAAAAGATCATTGTCATTAAGTCAAGAGAACATCCAGATTCAGATAAAAGCATACAAAACATAACAGAAGAAAATCAAAACAAAGCAAAACATGAAAAACTTGTGCAAAACATCAAGTAGGTTTAGCAGATGAGGCTTGTTGAGAAGCAATGAGTTGCAGCAGTGCTGTAATCCTTTCTGAATTTTCATCTTGCTTAGCCATCCAAGTTTTCATTTCTTCATTTGTTTTCTTTTGATCAACCATAAAATCCTTAAGTTCTTTGACATCCTTCTGAAGATCTGTAGATTCTGAAACAGTAGATTCTGAAACAGTCTGAGTAACATCAGGTGCAGGAATTTCTGGAGGTGGAGGAGCTTCTAGAAGAAGAATAGGAGGAGTGTTTCTCTTAATCCGTTTTTGATAAGCATCAAACCTTACTTTTGACAATCTAAGACATTGAGTCCTGATTTTCAAAGCCTCCCTATTCAGTCTGTAAAGATATTTCTTCCAAACAGCGTCAGCAGCCTCTTTGTCCATAGTAGTCATGCAAACATCCATAATGTCAGCAAAGTCTGAGACATTATCCTTATCAAAATCTCTTAACAGAGTATAAACACGTGATCCCAATTCTGCTTCATCAGGAATTCTGGGTTTTCTTGGTTGGGTTAGTTGTGTTTGTGGTGTTTGTTCAGAAGGTTGAGGTTGTGAAGATGGATGTTCAGATGTTTGTGGTTCAGAAGGTTGAGGATTGATTTGTGGTTCAGATGTTGGTTGGTTGGTTTGTGGTTCAGATGTTTGTTGGTCAGAATGTTGTGGTTGAGGTATTGAGGGAATTGGTTGGGTTTCTGTTGGTTGTGGAGTGTTTTGGATTTCAAGAGGTTGTGGAGTGAGAGTTTGAGTTGGGGAATTTTGTGGAGAAGGTGGATGTTCAGAAGTTGGAGATTTAAACAGCTGTTTCCAAACACTCTCAGAACGAGGTTGTTTGAGATCATTCAAGCATTCATTAATGTAACCAGATGATTCATCATCAGATGATGCATCAGAGTGGTTAGATTTTTCAGAAGTTGAAGATAAATTGACAGACTGGTTTAAAGGTGTGACATCTAATATCTCATCAGGATCAATGAGATATTCAGGTTGGTCAGAGTGTTCAGGGTGAACATCCTCTGGAATGGTATATTCTGGGATAGTGTTTTGTGGTTGTGGTGTTGTTTGTTGAGTTTGTTGTGGAATTTCTGTATGTATGTTTATTGGTTGCTTGGATTGTGGTGTATGAGGGGGGACAGAAGATGGTTTAGAGATAAAAGTTTTAGAAGGTCTGGATCTTCTAAATCTAAGTGGGGAGTCAGAGGGTGTGGGGGTATCAGAATGATGAACAGGATTAGAATCAGTGTTAAATACCTGTTTCAGAGTATCTCTAATTTCTTCAAAAGTTGCTGCAGGAGGATTTGGTTGAACCTTCTTCAGCTTCTTCCTTTTCTTCTTCTTTTCAGCATCTGAATGCTTCCTTTTCTTCTGATGACCTTCACTATCAACTTTTCTCTTACGTCTTCTTTCCCTTGTCAAATCAGGAAGAACTTGGCCTTCCTTCTGCAAAAGATTGGCAGGAATCTCATCACCATCTATTAGGCAGCGAGCAACATACTCAGCAATAATTTCTCTAGGTTCATCTGAGGTGAATAAAGGAAAATCCTTAACAGGAATCCTTCTTCCCCTAACTTCTTCAGAGTTAGTTTTCCTTGGTTTCTCAGATAAATCATCAACCAGTTTCATCCTTCTCAAAGTTAAACCGTTTATTTCAGAGCCAATGATATAAGTCAGATCTTCTGTCAACCCAGCCTCTTGCAGATGCGCCACAAGTTGGTTTTCTATCAGAATATCTGAAATCAGCCTTCCCATAGGGATCCATGTTCTGACTTTTCCAGATTTATCTCTGGCTGTTTCCCTTGTTTCCTTGACGTGAGACACCAGATGATTAAACAACAAATATGGAAGATCAATCTGAATGTTTTGGTGTAAACAATACATGAAGTAAAGTTGTTCAGCATTAACATAATCAGAAGAGTTTGAAGAGGGTCTGTGAAAGATGGTGCTCATGAAAATCTTAGCCCATATCTTGTAAGTGGGTTTCAAGAACTTAACCTTCTTACAAGGTTCACCAGTAGTACAGATTTCTTGACATACATCTTTCAGGTCTTCACGCGCAGAAGACAGAGAGGTTACTCCATCAGTTGCCTTAAAACCTATGAGTTTCCTTATCAGGTTTTCAGTGATAACTATCTTTTTTCCCAGCACAGAGGAGTGAATGAACTTTGGAGTAGTATATGCATGGATCCAGAACTCCTTCACTAACGTTGGATACACAGGACCCATAAGCCTGTCAAAGTAACCGTCCCAGCCTTGTGCTTTGATTGAAGAAATCAGATCAAATCCATTTTCAGCAAGATCTTCTAAGTCCACGAAACTTTCACACAGTACTTCTAGTGAATCAACAGCAGTTAGGAGAGTGCGTACTGGTTCTTTGATAGTGGTAGCATTTTTGGTAGTAACAGCGTTTGAAGTAGATGCCATTGTTGACGATGATGAAGAAGATGAAGGTTTCTGAGTTCTTTTAGGGTTTGCAAAGAGAGAGAACAACAAACAAAAGCGCATATGTGTTTGAGAATGTGAAAAGTGTGAATGTGTTATGAGAATGGTTTATATAGACAAATAAAGCAAGCATGGGAAACACAACAGACACACATAGGACACATACGCACGTTTGCATTAAATGAAAAGTAATCATTTTTAATTATGATATGACATTTGGGGGAAAATCAAGACAGATTGAGATTTTCAAAGCAATACCTTAAACGTCATAATCAGTAGGTGTACTCCATCTTTTCAGATTCTGAGTGACACGTGTTTGCTTGCATGTGATTCTATAACTCTTAAGAAATGAAACGTTTTCAACTTTCAGATCCTCTGAGATGGTCAGTTCAGAGTTTCACACAAAAAAAATAATTCACAGATAAATTAAACAAGCAAGACAGATGAAATACTTCAGAGTGTTAAACACTTAGCATCTGAGAAGTTGACTCTGAGAAATATTACTCTGGACAAAAATCCATACAAATATTTTTCAGAATAAACTTAAACCTATCTTCAGCAAGGGGTTTTGTGAAAATATCTGCCCATTGATGATCTGTATCAACAAAGGCTAAATTTATTACACCCTTCTGAACATAGTCTCTGATGAAATGATGTTTAATCTCTATATGTTTGGCCTTAGAGTGTAAAATTGGATTTTTGGATAAACATATAGCAGAAGTATTATCACAGAAGATAGAAAGATTACTCTCATAGATTTGATAATCTTCTAGTTGACTCTTCATCCAGAGCATCTGAGTGGAACATCCAGCAGCAGCAATGTATTCTGCCTCTGTGGTTGATAGTGCAATTGTTGGTTGCTTCTTGCTGTACCACGAGATCAGATGACTTCCAAGAAACTGACAGCTTCCAGAAGTACTTTTGCGCTCAACTCTATCTCCAGCATAGTCAGCATCACAGAATCCAACTAGTGAATATTCGTCAGATCTTCTGTAACACAAACCAACATTAGCAGTACCTTTCAGATACCTTAGAATCCTCTTAACAGCAGTTAAGTGTGATTCTCTAGGATATGATTGGAATCTAGCACATAAACAAACACTAAACAGAATGTCTGGTCTAGAAGCAGTCAAATAAAGAAGAGATCCTATCATACCTCTGTAGAGTTTCTGATCTACCTTCTTACTTACCTCTTCCTTACCTAGAGTGCTTGTAGGATGCATTGGAGTCTTTGCCATTTTGCTATCCAGCATGTTAAACTTCTTCAGAAGCTCTTTAACATACTTGGTCTGATGTATGTAGGTGCACTCTGGAGTCTGATTTACTTGGATTCCCAGAAAGAATCTCAGTTCTCCCATCATGCTCATCTCAAATTCTGCCTGCATACATTTAGCAAACTCCTTTCCAAGCATAATATTTGTTGATCCAAAAATAATATCATCTACATAAATTTGACAAATCAACAAATCTTTCTTAATGGTTTTACAAAATAGTGTGGTATCCACTTTTCCTCTGATGAAATTTTTCTTCAGAAGAAAATTACTCAACCTCTCATACCAAGCTCTGGGAGCTTGTTTTAGTCCATAAAGAGATTTTTTCAGTTTGTAAACATGATCTGGAAAATTTTCATTTTCAAAACCAGGAGGTTGGTGGACATACACTTCCTCTTCTATAATTCCATTAAGAAAAGCACTTTTAACATCCATCTGATAAAGAGTGATGTTATGTTGTGCAGCAAATGAAATAAGCAAGCGTATAGACTCTAACCTTGCAACAGGAGCATATGTTTCTGTGTAGTCTATGCCTTCTTGTTGACTGTAGCCTTGAGCAACCAGTCTTGCTTTGTTCCTTTCAACTTCTCCTTTCTCATTAAGTTTATTTCTGAAAACCCATTTTGTTCCAATGACATTGAAACCTTTAGGTCTTGGAACCAGATCCCAGACTTCATTCCTTGTGAATTGATTCAGCTCCTCTTGCATAGCTAAAATCCATTCATTATCTTCCAGAGCCTCATCAACAGATGTTGGTTCTATAATTGACACTAAGCCACAGAAGGAAGATTCAGAAGTTCTGAGAAATGCTCTTGTCCTTATTGGATCATCTTTCTTTCCAATTATCACATCCTCTGGATGAGAAGCTTTCATTCTGGAAGAAGATCCTCTGACTGTTGGTCTTTCAGAAATATGCAGATTGTCAAGTTGGGAAGTTAGAGGCGTAGCATCTGGGTTTGCTTCAGAGTCTTTGTCTTCAGTCTTGTCTGCCTCTGAGCCTTCAGAGTCTGTGAGAATAACTTCTCTATCTGCAGAACTTTCAACTTGCTTTGGCTTTTCAGAGCCAAGCTTATCATCAAATCTAACATGAATAGATTCTTCCACAATCTGTGTTTCAGTATTGAATACTCTGTAGCCTTTAGAGCGTTCAGAATAACCAAGCATGAAACACTTCTGTGCTTTGGAATCAAACTTGTTCAGATGATCTTTAGTGTTAAGCATATAACAAATACATCCAAATGGATGAAAATAAGCAATGTTGGGCTTTCTGTTTCTCCACAATTCATAGGGAGTCTTTTCCAGAAGAGGTCTTACAGACACTCTGTTCTGAATATAACATGCTGTATTTATTGCTTCTGCCCAAAAGTATTTTGCCAGATTTGTCTCGTTGATCATGGTTCTGGCCATTTCTTGCAATGTTCTATTTTTCCTCTCTACAACTCCATTTTGTTGTGGAGTTCTAGGACAGGAGAAATCATGTGCAATTCCTTTTTCAGAAAAATATTTTTCAAAATATTTGTTTTCAAATTCACCACCATGATCACTTCTGACTTTAATAATTTTGCATTCTTTTTCAGTCTGGACTTGATTGCAGAAGTCAATGAATACAGAATGAGACTCATCCTTGTGTTTTAGAAACTTTACCCATGTCCATCTGCTGTAGTCATCTACAATGACTAACCCATACTTCTTGCCTCTGATGGATGCAGTTTTCACTGGTCCAAACAGATCAATATGAAGTAATTCCAATAGTCTAGAAGTGGAAACAACATTTTTTGGTTTAAAATGAGATTTTGAAAATTTACCCTTTTGACATGCGCCACACAGAGCATCTGAATTGAACTTCAGATTAGGGAGTCCTCTGACCAGATTGAGTTTATTAATCTGAGATATACGTCTCATATTAATATGTCCCAATCTTCTATGCCAGACCCATTGCTCATCATTCACAGATAAAAGGCATTTTACATTTTGAACTTTAAGTTCTGAAAGGTTGATTTTGTAAATGTTGTTTTTCCTCTTTCCACTGAATAGGATTGAACCATTCTTTTGACATACAGCTTTGCAACATTTTTGATTAAAGATGATATCATAACCATTGTCACTTAATTGACTTATGGACAATAGATTATGTTTCAATCCTTCAACTAACAGAACATTAGAAATAGAGGGTAGGTTACCATTACCTATTGTACCAGAGCCAATGATCTTGCCCTTCTGGTTCCCTCCAAATTTCACGTCCCCTCCAGATCTAAGTTCCAGGCTTTGGAACATAGACTTTTCGCCCGTCATATGTCGTGAGCATCCAGAGTCCAGGTACCATGATTGGTGTCTGGATTTTGCTGCTAAGAACATCTGCAACAGGTATTATTTTACTTTTAGGTACCCAGATCTTCTTGGGTCCTTTGGGGTTAGATGTTCTGTGGTTTTGCCTAAACTTCTGTTTTTCAACATAGTGTTTATTCTGGCTAGCCCTTGGCTTAAACACATAAGTACTCTTTTCAGAGCTTGTATGTTTAATATCATTCAGATGACCAAACTTAAAATGAGAATACAGAGGAGTCTTCTTGATGAAGAGTTTATCAACAGATTTTGGATTGCTTCCAGAGGAAGATTCACATCCAATGCCTCTTCTGTTGTTCCCACTAACACCATAGATCATAGAAGCCATTTTGCTTCTGTCTATGCTTTTAGTGAGGAATCTTTTAAAACTGGAGTCATATTTTTCTAAAATATTTTCACTTGACTCTGTTTCAGTATCAGATTCTTGTTGAGTTGTTTCTAAATCATTTTTGAGTTTTAAATTTATTTCTTTCTGCTCAACAAGTTCTGTTCTCAGAAGATCAATCTCAGATTCAAGATTGCTTTTCAGCTTCTTGTATTTGAGTTTAATCTTGCTGTAGCTTTCCAACATGTCAGATAAACTTTCAACAAGTTCAGCTCTGGAAAGTTCAGAAAATACCTCTTCAGAGTCAGAGTCTGATTCTGACTCAGATTCAGATGATGACGTTCCTTCATCTTGATCATTTGTGTTGGCCATCAGCGCAACATTTGCACATTCTTCCTCAGATTCAGAAGATGATTCAGATTCATCTGAGTCATCCCATGTAGCCATCAGAACCTTTTTCTTTTTATCAAACTTCCTTTTGGGTTTTTCCTTTTGAAGTTTGGGACATTCACTCTTGTAGTGTCCAGGTTCTTTACATTCATAGCAAGTGACCTCTTTCTTGCCAGATCTTCTGTGTCCAGAAGATTCTCTCTTTTGATCAGATCTTCTGAAGTTGTTGAACTTCTTCCCTTTGTGCTTCCAGAGTTTGTTGATCCTTCTGGACAGCATGGATAGTTCATCTTCTTCTTCAGAAGAAGATTCCTCAGAGCTTTCTTCATTTACCTGCAAAGCTTTAACAGATTTGTTAGATTTAAAAGCTAAGGATTTACCTTTATCTTTCTTCTGGGGTTCATCTTCCTCCAGCTCAATCTCATGACTTCTCAAAGAACTGATGAGTTCTTCTAATGAGATTTTGTTCAGATCCTTGGCCAGCTTCAATGCAGTCACCATAGGTCTCCATCTGGTAGGAAGACTTCTGATGATCTTCTTGACATGATCAGATGTTGAGTAGCCCTTGTCCAGAACTTTCAACCCAGCTGTTAGAATCTGAAATCTGGAAAACATAGTCTCAATGTTCTCAGATTCTTCCATCTTGAATGCTTCATACTTCTGTATCAGCGCCAGAGCCTTTGTTTCTTTCACCTGAGAGTTTCCCTCATGAGTCATTTTGAGAGACTCAAACATATCATGAGCAGTGTCTCTGTTGGTAATCTTCTCATACTCTGTATGAGAGATTGCATTAAGAAGTATGGTTCTGGCTTTGTGATGATTCTTGAATTCTTTCTTCTGCTCCTCAGTCATTGATTTTCTATCAATCTTTTTGCCATCCTTAGTAGGATGTTCATATCCATCAATGACTAAATCCCAGAGATCAGCATCATACCCCAAGAAAAAACTTTCAAGTCTATCTTTCCAATAATCAAATTTTTCTCCATCAAACATTGGAGGTTTGGTGCTGATTCTGTCTCCTTCATATTTGTTGCTTGATGTAGGAATATCACCCATATTAGCAACCAAATAAATAACAGAGTATTCTTCTCACTGGATCTTTATCTGTCACGGTTAAGTGAATGCACACGCAGAACCGGAGCTCTGATGCCAACTGAAGGTGAGAAAATACTTAGAAGGGGGGTTGAATAAGTATGACAGAAAATAATCAAAGATAAATACTCAAGTATTTTTATCCTGGTTCGTTGAACTCAACTACTCCAGTCCACCCTTTTCAAGAGTGATTTGCCTTTCTCAACAAGGACTTAATCCACTATTCAAATCAACTGATTACAAATAGCAACACCTAAGAACAACTGTTCTTAGTCTTCTCAAGAGCTACTGATCTAACCTAGATCCTCTTAAGGAAAACTTCCTTTACAAATTAATGTAATACAATGTAAGAGTAATAAATTGCTTCTATGAAAGCTATAAACACAACTGTGTTATTTCTCTAAGTTTAGAACAAAGTATGAACTATAAAGAATATGAGAGCTTGAGAGTTTCTTCGCTTGAGAGTAAGTTTTTCAAACTTTGTCTTCTTTTTTTCTCACTGAAGAAAGTGCTATGATATCCTTTTTATAGCCACTTGAATATTGGAGAGAATATAATACCGTTGGAGAAGATATTTCCAATATCAAATAGTACTGTCCTTTGTACTATTGCAGCAGAGAGACGGCGCACAAAATGTGGGTGTAGCAATTGTCTGCTGAGCTGTGAATTTACCATATATGGAATGTATCAGAGGAATAATATTCTTGCAGAGATTTATGTCTATCCCAATTAAGGAAAGATTTGCTGGCATATTCCAACGGATATATTAAAATAATCTTCTTCAAATAATTCTTCAGATAGTTCAGATCAACAATCAATATCAGAGTCTTCAGTCTTCAGAATCTTCTGGAAACTTCAGAGCCTAAGATGTTCTTCAGATGTTGCTGAATCAGAGTCTGGTGCAGCTGTGTGCTTGAAGCGTAACATGCTCTTAGATCAGAGTCTTCACTCAGATCAGAGTCTTCTCTCATTCAGAGTCTCTTCACTCAGAGTCTTCTTTCATTCAGATTCTTGATAATATATGCAGCGTGTTGTATCTTCAGAATCTTGATGACTAAGCTCTTATACTTCAGATTCTTCTAATCTTCAGATGCTCTTGAGCCATTCAGAATTTATTGTTCACATCAAATTTGCTCTTTAAGATTAAAATCTTTTGTGCCTGTAGAAAACAGTTTAGAACAAATTTAGAGAGTATAATTCTTGTATACAAATTATCATTAATGTTATCATCAAAACATAGAGATATTACTAAGACACAATCTGTGCTCTTACAGTTAGGCCGTTCTTATCCTTAGCTTTTATCTTTTTTTCTTTAGGATAGTCACTTCTTCTCCACCCCTTCTTCAATTTTCAAAATCTCCTCCCTTTTTCAAAACCTTCTTGTTTTTAAAACTATAACCTCTTTCACAATAAACCTTGACTTTTGCCAAGTGCTTTTCCAAACCTTTTTCTTTAATAAATGCCAATTAATGTTAATCATACTTTGACTCTTTTGAAAAAGACATAAAAAATATCCAAACTCTTTTTGTGCTTTATGCACTTTTTTCTTTTAAAATCTCATTCATAAATTTAGACATGAGTCATCTCTTTAAGCGGAACTATTCACTTGGAAATGACGACTTGTCTTTACATTTAAAATCAATCATAATAATTTTTTTTTGTTATTTGTACCACAAACTACAGAGTTTTGATCCTATGTTGCACTTTGTGGGTATGTAGGCATGAGGCTCACGAAGTCTCTCCAAACACAAAAATCATAAAAAATATTTCTCTTCTCATCTCTCCAATCTCGTTCCAAACAAACATTTTCAAACCAAAAAATCGTAGATATTTCAAAGGGTGGATATAGAGTACTATAGACGTTTTGGGTGCTAACACCTTCCCTTAGCATAGCCAACCCCCTTACCCAGTCTTTGTTCATCTGTTCTTACCTTAGAACTTGCTTAGGTTTTATTCGCTCTTTTTTCTTTCCTTTTAGAATAAATAAAAGCGCGATGGTGACGCTTGCTTTATGAGTTAATTTAATCAATAGCTTACACTCACAATCTTTGCTGCTACACTTGGCGTCAAAATGTTCAGCTAACACCTGCATGAAGGTTTCTCTAAAGTCATAGAAAATCAAGTTCATTGCTCTTTGGTATGTCGCGCCAGCATTTTTCAACTTGAAAGACATTAGCACCCATTCGTAAGTCCCTAGAGCGCCTGGGTGCCTAAACGCTGTCTTTGATACATCATCTTTAGCAATGAAGATTTTATTATACCCATAATAGCCATCTAGCTTATTTAGACATTCATGATCTATTTTCGAGTTGACAAGCATTTATACGACAGACATGGGGTATTCATCTTTAGGGGTAGCCTTATTTAAACCTCTAAAATCTATGCATACTTGTAATGTCTCATTATTTTAAAAATAGAAACTATATTAGCAAGTCATTCGACATACCTGGTTGTTCTGATGAATTTGCTTCCCGGTAGTCTTTCAATTTCTTCTTTTATCTTCGACATGACTGCCGGAGCAAACCTCATTGGTAACTACTTCACGGGTTTCTTTCCCGACTGAATGGATAACTTAAACTCCACCAATTCTAGACTAAGGCCTGGCATTTCATCATAGTCTCATGCGAAGAAATCCCTCTAATTCTTCAACAGTTGTATCACTTGGTTCTTTAAGCTTGACTCTATCTTGGCGCTGATATAAGTAGGCCTTTTGATTGATCCATCCCCTAAGTCAATTTCTTCTAAAGAATCATGAGCTTGGATTTTTTTTTTCGTTAAAACTCATTGGGTCTTTTTCAAATCCCTAAGGCTCTTCATCATAGATGCAGTCGAGCCTCTAGTCTAGCGTGTGATCAACAGCTCTCACCAAATTGGCTTCACCAGCTAATTCATGGTGTAACTTAACCTCTTAGGCTATTTTTTCTTGTCCGTCGATAATGTAAGCCATAATTTGAGTTAACGCATTCAACTAGATCATATTGTTGACCTTCTTGGCCATTTTAGTTTGTAACTTGGCTTCTTTAGCCATTTTTGTCTTATTCTCGGCCACATAGGTCGTAATTCTGGTCCAAGCGCACGACTTAGACATAGTAAGCGTCGTCATCACCCCACAGTGTTGGGCGTATTTCATCTTCCTTTAATATTCCCCCTAGATTTCTCGTTCCTACATGAAACCATAAGTTGGGTGAAGCCTCGCTGAGTGGAATACATTCTCTTGGGGCTTGGATCCTTGGTCCTTTTATGGACATGGCGCAATGTTTTCCAGGTTCCTATCAAAAGTTCTTATACTAATATGGTTCAGTTCTGCCATGTAGTAGCTTTGATCGGCTTCCATGTTCTTGATAATGTCGTCTTCTCTCCATATTGATATTATTTGATTAAAAGATGAGGGGACGGTACCAACACCGTGTATCCATTCCCTCCCCAATAATAAGTTATAGTTGGCATTGGAAGGAATGACCACGAATAAGGTTGGTTGAACGGTGGGGTGGTTCCGACAACCAAATCTACTTGTATTGCCCGTAGAGAATGGCTAGTCTTGCCTTCATAATTGGAAAGCACCATGTTATGAGGCCTTAGGTTAGTGTCAAACTTACCTATCTTTCTTAACATGGAATGTGGCATCAAGTTAACTGTTACACCACTATCGACTAGGAATTTATTGACACTATGATTGTCAACTTTTGCTTTAATGAAAAGTGGCTTTAGATGGCTCTTCCTCCTTATATCTAGTTTCTTAAAGACGACATTTTTCTCTTCGACACAGCCTTTATTAATCACATAATAGAAATCTAGCTTGTGCTAAGTCGTATCTTCTACAGCATATTCTTCTTCTGCCTCAGTTACTTCAGCCACCATGTCGTATTCGACAGGCAGCATTGACACCATGTTTCACATGACATAAAAAATGCCCTTTGACTCTAAGAAATTATCAGCTATCATTTCCCAATCTTCGTCTTTACCCTATTCCTTATCGGTTAGTAAAGGCGGGTTCACCCTCTTCTTCATTGGCCTTTTTTCCACTTCAAACTTAGGTTCGATAGGCGATAATGGGGGAAAGATTCTCTCTTTAACTGGCTTTTTGGACATCTTATTGTCCATTTCTTATTTTTGATTGCTACTAGAACCGACATTTCTCAGAACACCTTCTGGCGTTGATACCTTTGTCATTATGTTCGAGTCATGGGGTTCTTCCCTTTCTAATTTGGACGACAAGCATGTTTCTTTATGGTTTAAGGGTTGTTCAGGTGTGTCTAAGTCGTGTTTAGTGCCAACACCTCTGCATTCTTTTGGTTGGTGCTTGTTTTATTGTGGGGGGTGTATCCACTTCACAATTGGCGCCTTCGACTAAGGTGTGTAGGTCTTATGTCGACCTTCTTTGAAGCTTGTGGCCATATTTTGTGTCCTATAGTAGACACCTCTTTTGTTGAAAGAATAATTTGGCCTCGACTTGGTCCATTTGTGCCCCTTAGAAGGTTGAGGTTTAGTTTTCTCAAGGTCTTCAATAGCTTTCTATCAAACACATCATTGTACCTGGGGTACAACATAATTTCCGAGCCTTTCAATTTGCATTTATTGAGGAAACAGCGAGTTCTTCCTCAGCATTTGGGTAAACCGCTTTGACTTTCTCAACATACTCCAACGTAGAAACTTCCATTTTCGTGTTAGGGCTCTCAGTATCCTCAATGCGTCTTTATTTGTAGAGGGTCAGAGTCTACCTCCATTGGGGATTTATCCTTATCAATAAGCTTCAACCTTCCCTCGTTCAATGCTTGTTGCACCAAATCTCTGAAAAGGACATAATGAGAAGTCTTATGACCTAGAAAATTATGAAACTTGAAAATTCCTCATTTCTTTCATTTCTCCAAATTTGACATGTTTAGTCCTTTAGAGACTATGATTTGTCCATCAACAACTAAGTGGTCAAAAATCTTGTCGCACCTAGTTACGTCAAAGGTGTATGTTTTGACGTCAAATTTGTCATTTTTAGGTTTGACGGGATTCTTTCCGTCGGATGGCTTCAACAATTTACGAACATAAGGGGTCCTGGCTTAAGTTCTGCCACATTTATTTTGTTCTCTTCGACCTCCTCATGTCCTATGTCATATTCCCGGTCTCCCTCATTTTCCTCTTTATAGGAAACCTTTTCTTTTTTATGGAAATTTCTCGTTCTGAGCCTTCTCAACCTTTAAGCATTCAACCTGTCAAACCCTATCAGTCAACTGAGCCATATCTATCAGATATTGGGTATCTATTTTCTTTCTAATAGAGTACTCTAGACCCCCAACGGCTATTTCGACCAATTCATGTTCAGGCACTTGAGTAAAACACCTTGCCTTCAACAGCCTGAACCTATTTAGGTAGTCATCAATTGAATCATATGTTTTGTGCTTGACACTAGCCAATTATTTGAGGCTAATTTTTAACTTCCCCATATAAAACTATTCATGAAACACCCTCTCCATTTGGTTCCAGTTGTATGGAGTGAGTAGGAAGTGTTGTGAACCATGTAAAGCTGTTTTTTATTAGGGAATTTGGGAAAAATCTCACTTATAAATTCTCATTATTTGCTATATTGACTACTTTAATTTGGTATCGAGCGATATCTTCGACAGTTAACTAACTTGTGTCTTCTGCGAACTTGGTGAATTTTAGGGACTTTCCGACCCCTAGAGAGTTTTGCTTGTATCACATATTCAGACAAAGGAGACACATATTTTGGCTTATGTAGTTCTACACTAAGGCCATTATAGGCTACGATGTTTTCGAACATGTAGGCCAAATTATTTTGCCCCCTTTGGTTATCTATTTGAACAATTCTAACTACCTCCTCAGCATCTTGGTTCCTATCTACCATAAATATTCTTGGGTTAAATTGACCTATATATTTTTCTCCTCCCTCACACACAGGAGGTCCGACATGTCGAAGACCCTCTTGCTGCTGTTTCCCTTTATTAACATGGGAAATTGGTTATACATGGGCATGAGGGGCGCCCAAAAAATTAGCTATTCGACCAATTTGATTGGCCAGTAATTGGTAGTTTTATCTAGTGTTCTGAATTAAGGGATTAAACATTGTACCAATTTGTTGAGTAAGCATGTTAACCATCTCGTGATTACTTTCTTCCATTTGTTATCTTCTAGACAACATGGAATTCGTTGCTAGGGTAGTCGTATTTGGGAGTGCAAACCCAGTCCCTCCAGGTTGTGTTATTCGACCAGGGTTGCTAATAGCAGACCCTGACGTCACATATGAATTTAAATGAGACGTTATTGTTGCATTATTATCTGCATACGTTAACGCATTACTCTTTAATCTTTCCATCATCGCAGTTGGCATACCATAAGGTAAATCCCTAGAAACTAGTGGCATCGTAAAACCTGTGATATAAGAAGGCCTAGGATTTCTTATAGCAATGTGTGTGGGCCTGAGAGTAAGTGGAATGCCTATTGATACAAGTAATGAAACCACCATTTTTGGCAACGATGTTGCACTCGTTACTAGGGTAAGGATAGTTTCATTGGTTAATATTGGATTTAAGTTCTTTGTCATTCTAACTGTTGATGTGACGGGTTGTTAAGTATCTAGAACGTTATTTTGGGGGAGTGACATGTTCATAGGGCGGACCATTTCAACTAGAGCTCTACCACTCCTCAAGTGCATAAAAGTCCATACGCATAAAACATTATTCGTCACAAGAAAAATTCACAACAAAGAAACAAAAATACAACACTTTAAATGGAGATAACTCAAAAAAAATTGCACAAACATGTCCAACTAGACGTGCCAAATTGTTCACCGGTGTTTTTTGTAAATAAGAACTTAGTTTTAAATTTATTGCTTGAAAGACCAAACTAGTAAATCTGGGGGCATATTGTGCTAAATTTCTGCGAAAAGTAAGTGTGCATTAATGTTATCAAATATTTGCGTTGAATACTTTGGAAAAATGAATAAGTTTGAATGTGAACGTATTAGCACTTTCGACTAAGTCAAAATAGTAACTTGAATGAAAATAAAAACAAGTAATTGTAGATGAAATGAAAAGAAAACTTTATATTCATAAGTAAAAGCTGATAGGCAAGTACATTTTCTTTAGAGACTCGTTTCTCGCTTACGTATGGGTACTTTGAGTTTGTATTGAAGTTTACAATGATTTTTTCACCCCTGAATCCCAACACTAGAATCTTTATTTATAGTACTACAAACGAACTGTCTTCAATTGTCTTCCATCTGACACGTCACCTCTGTATGTTTTGTCTACCTTCGATTGATCTCCACACATCTTTGGTGTTTTGGATAAGACAAAAAAAAAGTTAGTAGCTTTGATATTGAAAATTCACTTTGGTTGAACCTCCTTCGATCTGTCAAAATGGTGAATAACCAAAATTTTGGACATTTCACAAAGTAGCAAACCAAATCCTTCATATGTCAAACATTGATGTTTTTCTCCAATGTCTCTAGTCGAAAGTCATGAAATCTTTTCTTATGTTTGTGTAGAAATTTCAGCTAGTTCCCTTGTCGAATTTGTTCATTGAAATTTCTTGGCTAACATTATGGTCACTGCATGATTATTCCAGATCCTGAGTGGGGAAAATTCATTTTGACATGGTACATCCTCATCAAATTTCTTGTTATTGTTTTATTGTATCATCATTTTACCTTTTCCTTTCTTATTCTTTGTCACTTGTGTCCATGAGGAGGTAGTTTTATCAATCGGAATGGATGGTGTTTCTTCTTTAATTGGATGGTTACTCTTTTTCTCGGGTACTTCACGTCATTGCTTGATTACCTTAGGTTTGTCTTTAACGTATTTATGGCCTATCTTCAGGCAAGTATCACAGTACCTCGGCTTCCTTTCAAACTCAACTGGTTGTGCAATTTTCTTACCTTTATTATCCTTGATTATAATACTTTCTTTTTGATTTTGTGTTATGTCAATTTCCACTAGGATGCGAGCATAAGACATTCTCAGTTTATTTGTCGTGCACCCATCTGTGAATAATGGCTAGTCTAGGGCATTCTCTATCTTCCCTAGGCTTTTAGCTCCCCAAAGATGCAGATGTAGATGATGCAACTTAACTCAAACTGGTAGAGTGAGAATTATATCCCTTTTGAAGTTGAACTCATGGCTCTAATCTTTTGGGACCATGGGCTTATTGTGTATTGAGTATGGTCCTTCATCGGCATAATTTCTTTGTCTTTACTGAATTGAAACTTCAGCAAGAAATAACCTTCTTCATGATAAAAACATCTCTGGTAATTATATGAAATTCCAAAAATTACCATGTATTTTTTGACTTCATTCATGCTGAGGTCTTTCCCTAACACATACATTATGAGGATATCTTCCTAGAAAATTCTCTCTAATTAAACAGCTGAGTCTTCAATTTCCCTATCCACAATTTCGGGGGACACAAATTCAACCGTCGCCCCATTAGCTAGTACACGGTTACGGTTGATGATGTTGACCCAAAATTTCTTCTTTGTTTACTCTGTTACATTTGTTATCTTTTCTTGCGATGACTTGTCCTCAAGGGTTTGTGTTTTTGCTTCCTTTTCGCCATGCTTAATAGTTTCCACTTCACTACCTTTGTTATCATCATCTTCTACATTTTTTTCTCAAAGTTTCCTTGCAGACAAGTAGATGCACCACCGGAGACAATGCCTTTTTCTTCGGCCGTCCTCGATGTTGGGTTTACCGTTAAAGCTAGAGAATAGGTCTTAATAAGCTAGTTTTTAGGAGTTGATTTATTCCAGTTTGTTATATTCTGTTTTCCTTATTTTTCTCTATTTCAGTTACACTTAAATTGTAAGGCTTTATAAAAGCTATAGCAGTCTTTTGAATAAAGTATCAAGTATTCTAGCTTACGTTTCTGTTCTATTTCATTTATCTGGCATCAGAGCTCGAAAGGGCCTGATAATAGTAATATACAAATTGAGTGTTTGAGAGGAAAAACACTGAGAGAAAGTAGGGAAAGTCTGCAATAGTGTTTGAGAGGAAAAACACAGAAGAAAGGAAAAATGGCAGCAAAAAGTTTCTCAACACCATGCGTTCCGAAGTTCGATGGTGACTATGATCACTGGAGCTTACTTATGGAAAATCTCCTCCGCTCCAAGGAGTACTGGAGCATCATTGAACCAGGGCTCGAAGAGTTGAAGGGGACCGAAGGCATAAGCGCGAAGGCACTCGACGAAGCAAAACTCAAAGATCTCAAAGCAAAGAACTATCTTTTTCAGTCCATAGATAAGAGCATCTTGAAAACCATCACCCAGAAGGAAACAGCCAAACAGTTGTGGGATTCAATGAAAGTCAAGTATCAGGGAGGTGCTAGAGTGAAGCGTGCACAGCTACAACAGCTTCGCAGAACATTTGAAACCCTAGAAATGAAATTGGGAGAAGGTGTTTCTGAGTACTTCGCAAGAGTCATGTCTACTGCCAATGAAATGAGGAACTGTGGAGAAAACATGAACGATGTTAAAATTGTTGAAAAAATACTTCGAAGTCTTACGGACAACTTCAACTTTGTGGTATGCTTCATCGAAGAGTCCAAGGACATTGATGATATGACAGTAGATGAATTGCAAGCATCCCTGCTTGTACATGAACAAAAGGTGATTGAGAAAAGAAGTGAAGAACAAGTTCTACAGGTGGAGAACGAGCAAAGGAATGTACAAGGAAAAGGCAGAGGCATATATCAGATAGGAAATGGCAACTCCAGAAGCGGTAACTTCAGAGGCAGCAACTTTAGAGGACGAGGAAGAGGTAGATCTTTCGTCAACAGGTCAGCCATTAATTGCTTTCGATGTGGAAAGCAAGGACATTATCAATTTGAATGCTCAAGTCTGGAAAAAGGAGTCAATTATACGGAGTTCGACGAGGAAGAAGAACTCCTCTTAATGGCACACACAGAAGTCAGTAAAGTTGAAGGAAAAGGTATTTGGTTTCTCGACTGTGGGTGTTCAAACCATATGACAAGAGACAAAACTTGGTTTGTTGAGTTTGACGAAAGCTTCAAGCACTCTGTCAGATTGGGTAACAGCTCAAGGATGGCGGTTCAAGGAAAAGGCAGCGTCAGGTTTGAAGTACAAGGAATCACACAAACGGTGTCTGACGTCTATTATGTTCCAAATCTCAGCAACAACCTATTAAGCATAGGACAGCTACAGGAGAAACGCTTAGTGATCATAATTAAAGAGGGTACTTGCAGAATCTATCATCATCAAAGAGGTTTGATAGTAGACACTCCAATGACTATGAATCGTATGTTCGTGGTCTATGCAAAGATGAAACCACTGCCTGGTAGTTGTTTGAAGATGGAGGAAGAAGACTTGGAGAATCTCTGGCACAAGAGATATGGGCATTTAAATAACAAGTCCATCCAAATAATGCAGCAAAAACAAATGGTAAAAGGGTTACTAAAGTTGAAAGAAGCAGCCAAGATTTGCAAGGTATGCAATGTGGGAAAGCAGCAGCGGGGGAAATTTCCGAAGAAAAGTGGCTGGAGGGCATCAAAGAAATTGGAGTTAATTCATGGAGATCTGTGTGGACCAATCACTCCAACCTCTCACAGTGGTAAGAGGTATTTGTTAGTGTTTGTAGACGATTTCTCTCGGAAAACTTGGATCTATTTTCTTGCAGAGAAAGCAGAATCCTTTGAGGCATTTAAAACCTTCAAAAGTTTTATTGAAAAGGAAGCAAGGACTTCCATATGCAGACTAAGAACTGACAGGGGAGGTGAATTTACGTCAAATAAATTCAACCAGATCTGCAAGGATCATGGCATAAGGCGACAATTGACAGAGGCATACACTCCACAACAAAACGGAGTGGCAGAAAGAAGGAATCGAACCATCATGAACATGGTGCGCTGTTTGTTATCTGAGAAGGAGATGTCGAGATCCCTATGGCCAGATGCAGCGAGATGGACGGCTCACGTCTTGAATCTAAGTTTTACAAAGGCGGTAAAAGATATGGTACCTGACGAAAGGTGGACAGGAATAAAACCAAAGGTGGACTACTTCTGGAGTATTTGGCTCCATTGCACATGTACATGTCCCTGAACAGAAAAGAGTCAAACTTGACGATCGAAGTCACAAATGCATCTTGTTTGGGGTCAGTGAGGAATCTAAAGCTTACCGACTGTATGATCCGGTAACAAAAAGGATAATTATAAGTAGGGATGTCATATTCGAAGAAGGCGGTAAATGGGATTGGAACTTGAACGCAACAAACGTAAAGCAGAATGTTCTTGCATGGGGAGAAGATGAAGTTGTGACAGAAGATACTGATGAGGATGTTGAAGAAATTGAATACGACAGTGCAACGGAGTTTCCAGAAACTGAAGAGTCAGCACCTGAAGAACGAACAAGAAGAGAGAGAAGGCAGCCTAGTTGGATGAGTAATTATGAAAGCGGTGAAGGCTTATCTGAAGAAGAGGTACCAGAACAAAACTTAGCCTTGTATATCTCTCATGATGATCCAGTAAGTTTTGATGAAGCTGCGAAGGAAAAAAAATGGCAGGAGGCCATGAAGCTTGAAATTCAAGCTATAGAGAGAAACCAGACTTGGGAGCTTGTGTCACTGCCACATCAAGCAAAAAAAATTGGTGTTAAATGGGTATACAAAACAAAATTGAATGAAGAAGGTAAGATGGACAAATGCAAAGCTAGACTAGTTGCCAAAGGGTATTCGCAAACAGCAGGAGTAGACTACAATGAAGTGTATGCACCGGTGGCTCGTTGGGATACCATCAGAATTCTCCTGGCAGTAGCAGCTCAGCGTGGTTGGTGTGTCTACCAACTTGACGTTAAAAGTGCTTTTTTGTACGGAGAATTAAAGGAGGAGGTATACATCGATCAACCAGAAGGGTTTATCAAAAAGGGAGAGGAAGATAAGGTGTATCGGCTAAAGAAGGCGCTCTATGGCTTAAAGCAAGCCCCAAGAGCTTGGTTCAGCAGAATCGAGAGTCACTTTAAGAAGGAAGGGTTTCAGAAAAACAACTATGATCACACCTTGTTCTTGAAGAAAAATGGAAACAAGCTATTGGCGGTAAGTCTTTACGTTGACGATTTAATATATACTGGAAATGATGAGCATATGTGCATAGAGTTCAAGTTGTCAATGCAGAAGGAGTTCGAGATGACAGACTTGGGCAAAATGAAGTTTTTTCTTGGAGTTGAAATCTATCAGCGTAAAGATGGAATTCACTTGTGCCAAAAGAAGTATGCTAAGGAAGTCTTGCAAAGGTTCCATATGTGGAGTTGTAATGCTGTCAAGAATCCAATTGGTCCTGGTACTGTTCTGTCAAAGGAAGGCAGCAACGGTGCTGATGCAATATTGTACAAACAACTAGTAGGGTGCTTAATGTATTTAACAGTAACGCGTCCGGATTTAATGTTTGTGGTATGCTTAATCTCTCGTTATATGGCTGAACCTAAAGAAGAACACATGTCGATTGCAAAGAGGGTACTGAGGTACTTGAAAGGGACATTGGAACTGGAAATTTTTTACAAGAAAAGCACAAATGCGAATTTGCTGGGATACACAGACAGCGACTACGCACGAGATGTGGACGATAGAAAAAGTACTTCGGGCTATGTATTTCTACTAAATGGAGCAGCAATCTGTTGGAGTTCAAGAAAACAAGGGATAGTGACTCTCTCATCTACAGAGGCTGAGTATGTAGCTGCCACTGCCTGCGCATGTCATTGCGTCTGGCTGAAAGGAATTTTGAAAGAGTTAAGCTTCAAAGACTGTAATTGCATTCACATAATGTGTGATAACAGTTCGGCAATTAAACTATCCAAGAATCCAGTGATGCATCGAAGGACAAAACACATTAATGTTAGATATCATTATCTACGCAATTTATCAAGTGAAGGAGTTGTGAAGTTAGCATTTTGTGGAACTGATGATCAAGTGGCAGACATCATGACTAAACCTATTAAGTTGGATCAGTTTGTGAAACTTAGAGGTTTGCTTGGTGTTCAACGACCTGAGGAGTAAACTGATGCTCGTTAAGCATGTGTCAGTTTAAGGGGAGGAATTTGTTAGATTTACCGTTAAAGCTAGAGAATAGGTCTTAATAAGCTAGTTTTTAGGAGTTGATTTATTCCAATTTGTTATATTCTGTTTTCCTTATTTTTCTCTATTTCAGTTACACTTAAATTGTAAGCCTTTATAAAAACTATAGCAGTCTTTTGAATAAAGTATCAAGTATTTTAGCTTACGTTTCTGTTCTATTTCCTTTACTCGAGCCATCCAGAAATGATAAGCTTTACACAACTCTAATCACATCGATTTGGCCCATAATCTAAAGATTAGGAGTTTAAACCATCTCAAATCGTGATTACAACCTATGGGATCTAGAAATTTTAACCATAATTCACTTCAAAAATCACCTTATCGTTGTGCCGAAAATCGCTAGAGTTCAGCCTCAAATAGTTCTAATATTTTGACATTAATTATAGTTAAATCAGCAATAGTTATCATTCAGAAAAATGGCATAGAAAAGACACTAATGTCATAAAGTTTTTATCAATGTGAGTTTTAGGAATGATTATCTTTCACATGGGAGGGTCAATATATTAATGTTGATGTGCCTATCAGAGTATTTATAAATCAGGAAGACAACATACTATTGTTCAATATACAAATATCTATAAAAGGAAGAATATCATGAATTTAGAACATGTTAAGCATTAAAAAAAAACTAATTATAGAATCATATATTTTAAATCAGAATCAACAAGCATAGATAAACACACCAAATCATACAATAATAATATGATAAACACACCAAACATAAACATAACAGAATATTATTCAATGACATATTATTGGTTAATGTATCATAAATTAGGTTATTAGTACTTCAATGACTGCATGAGAAATGAGAAATTTTTTTGATCAATTTAAAAAGTCAACTTTCTTTTATAAAAAGAATCGGAGTGAAGTATGAGAAGAGAGGGAAGTGTATGACTTATGTGAATGAGTTAAATGTAAAAACTCATGCATAAATAAAAACAATATTGTTTTTAATACTTTATGCAGGCGGGTCAGCTTACCGCGAGTACACTTTCCTTATCCAACCCCGCCCATTGCGTGGATTGACCCGTAAACCTGTGGATCTGTCTATTACCGTCCAATTTCCCTATCCAAACCCGCCCATTGGGTGGATTCACCCGTAAACATGTGGGTCCTTCTATAACCGCCCAAACTTTTTTTTTGCCGGATTGGACTGGGATCCAGGTTTTTGTCCAGCCCTAGTGTCATAAATGCAAGACATGTTATTGGTTATGCCATGTCACTATTTAACCAACCATTATCGTGACCATTCTATTAGTCGTTCTAGAAAGAAAGAAAAGTGAGTTGTGTTTGCTTGTTTTCAGATGACGTCAAGGAAGAACAACCCTCGCTCATGGCAGTACAAACACCACTATAGTCATTGTTTGTAATAACACCGCCCTGATTTCAAAACCTATTAGGAAAAACCAAACTCAAGCATGAATATGATATGCATACATGATGTTCAAGAATTGCAATAGCTGCATGTCTACACTACGTTTGCAGTTACTTACAAGCTAACTTTTTCATTTATGCATTTCTACACTAAATTTCAGCATCTGAAAATGTAACTATCTAACACAGAATTAAACTAACTTTTTCATTTGATGATAAAACAAAACACTCATATTAAAGATCAGGGGCTTGCTGATTGGCTCAAATCAACAACCGTTATTATTTCATGGTGAAAAAAGTGATAACAATTTCAACTTTTTGAAAAAGCAAACTCCAAAACAGTCAAAAACTGAAAACAATAAATGGCTCCAATTCAATAATATATCTTTTTTGAATGACTGGTTTACATCTAAGGGTCAAAATTATTATTTAAAAAAAATTAGGAAACACTAAAGTTTACTTATTAAGTTTATGTCTGTATAAAATATAAGGAAATTGAATATGGACTATTATTCGATGGCACAAGACCAAGTAAAATCCTAGCCAACTCAATAAAATACCTTGCTAATTAAATACATAATCCTATATTTAATTGCAAATTGTAGATGACAAGTTAGGGGTGTGCCAACCTGTTCTACAGTCTTGCAACTACCAGAACATTATCTCAAAGGGTACAAAAATCTTTAAGCAAATGATTTCAAATCAAGGTAAATAATCCAAAATGTATGAAATAGTAAATAAAAAATTCAAATATCTTCCAAGACTATAACTTTGGTAACACAAAATTGTGAATTAATCCAAAAAATGCTAATAAATACCATCACAGAGCATCACCACTAAACAGTAACAATGCAGACAGATGAGAAAATCAAACTACTATCGATATTCCTAATTGCCCACCATCTATTCTTCAGCTATTGTCCCCTTCTCACTAACATAGATACCATCAAGGAACTTACGGATATCTTTCTTCTTAACATGGCATTTCTGTTTCAATTGAAGAGAGAAATTGAAATTAAAATGAAGCAAGAAAGAATATAGCATTCAAACCAAGACGATAGAATTGACAAAAGAGAAGACAAGTATACACAAGAGTGAAATGCATACCTGGTTAATAAGTGCACAAGATCTGGAAACAAGTTCAATGTCATTTCCATCCAAAACCAACTCATCCTTGACCTTTTCAGATCGAACAACAGTAACTCCTTCAAGGAGATCCACTTTCCTCACCTACAAATATGAAAACCAAATAAAAATTAATAAACAGCACCAAACACATGCAAGAAGCCTATAATTGAAATCCATTATTTCATGGAGCAGCAATGTCTGCCAAAAGTATTTATTGCAGGCACTGGAGCTATTCTTAAAAATACATATAAACAAAGTTAATTGATGTTACATTTGAATTAAATCTAATTCTAACCATCCATGAATAGTTCAAAGATCTACATCATATCATCTAAACACAGCACATCCAAATCATCGCAATCATAGCCCTAAAGCATAAAAAACAGCATATGATTCAAGATACACAATAACTAATAAAATGGGCAAATAACCAAACTACAACCTCTTACTGATAAGAAAAATGTTCTGAAATGGATAAAATATTCAGAAGAAAAATTGGAATTCTCTCAGACAAATGCCTCTATATGTCATCAGGGTTAAGAATGGAAATAGTTCAGACTCGTCATCAATTGTTGATCATCACAGAGAAAACCACTTATATTCTTTTTCCTTAGTAAAAAAAAGACATGCAATCAAATAAAACCAACACTATGGACCAAACAAAATATAAATAATACCCATGTATCTAGAATAAGAGAAATCATCTAAAAACCTATAAAAATCACAGCGGCGGTGCTAAACCATAATAATACAATTAAATACCAAAAGCATATCAACAAAATTACAATGAAAACAAATAATAAATTTAAAAAACTAATAGTTATAATCATACAATAAACTAAAAAAGTAATCTTTTTCATAGTAAAATAAACAAAATACCTTCTTTTCGCCGAGGAAGTTACGAATCTCGATAGCAGTATTACTGTTAGCGATACTAGCATTAATCGGGAAATGAGCATACACAAATCGCATCTTGTAACGATACCCCTTGGTAACACCAGTGATCAAATTATCCACATGACTAAGAGCAGTGCGAATAGCAGCAGAGGTTTTCCTAGATCCAAACCAAGCTTCAACCTTCAACTTCCTCTTCCCATTTTCATCAGTAATGAGCTGAAAGTCGAGATTCAAATGCTTGAAATCACGAACAAGTTTCCCACGTGGACCTTCAACCTCGATGAGTTTCGCGTGCACCTTGATGCTAACCCCTTCGGGGATGTCCATCGTTTCGGAGGAGAGAATGGTTTTCATCTTGTTCTCTCTCGCCGGCGGACACGCGCTGTGGAAATTCTGTGTGGCGGAGAGAGGTTTTAGGGTTTCGGAACCCTAATTGAAATGGGGATTTTATATGAGAGTGAAACGTTAGGGATTGGACTTTTCTAAAATGGGCTTTTTAGGATTGCTATCGTTAACAACTCTCATTTAATATGCATACCTCTACAGAGCATGGAAAAAATTCAAAACCGATTTTTGAAATATTTAAATTAAAACATATATTCTTTTGAATTTTAAATAAAATATCTTAAAGTTTTAGAATTTTACACAATTTGTGTTAGAATTTTAAGGGGGTGTAAAGTATTTAAAGTTTTAGAATTTTACACATTTGACCCATGTTTTAAAAATTGGATCGGTCATCAAACCGGTGAAGATACTGGATTGCTGGTTTATTAGTCGAACCATTGTGTTATTGGTCGAATCGCATGACTAAACTGAATTAAATTAGATAACTCGACTGAATAAACCGGTCTCTATAAAAAAATTATATATTTAATAAATCGGTCGAATCGGATGACTCATTTTCTAAAAAATATCACAATAATTACAAATTTTCAAAATTTCATAATTTCACAATTTCATTCTTTAAATTCAAACTCTTGACGTAGTCATTACGCCCGACAAAATAATATAAAATACAAGTCTAAATAAATTTTGAACAATATCTAATTACAAATGAAGAAAAATTGTTTCAAATAAGTTTTGAATAAAGTCTATTTATAATTTAATTTATTTTTAAAAAATAAATTATCAAAACAACGTGGTTATTATGAAGAAAAAAAAGAAATGCATTTAAACCGTTGGTTTTTTAAAATCGCTGATTCACTGGTTTTTAGCGGTTTTGACCGATTATGGCCGGTTCGCATTGGTTCAATAGCATATCCAATCTAACAATCAGACCAGACCAATGATCCATTTTATTCCCAGTTTAATCGGTTCGACTAACCGATTCGGCCTGTTTATTAAAACACTGTCATTTTAACAATATTTAGGATTCACACTTGATAAAAACAAAATTTAAAAATTTAATGTGTTAACCGTATATGTTTGTAAGAAAAAGGAGCATGTATCATTACTTCATTTACTCTATAAAAATATATTTTAAGAATATGAGTTAAATTTACTTTTTCAGAAGAAGAAAAATATATTAGATACTACAAGTGAATAATTGTAGTATATTTTCTAAAAATAATTAAAACGCTAAAACATAAAATTATTTTTAAAAGAATTGCACATACCTCTAATTAATATTTTTGGTTCCCTTCATAATAATGGTTTGTCTTAAAAAATTTATATATGAACTAATCAACCATGTACCCATAATACATTCAAAATAACAAGTTACACACGATAATATCATCCAAAGTTTCTAAGATAAATATTATACTATTGTGTATATCGAACTCTCGTGTTCCTTTGTTGTCTCATGTATTATAATATCATTTATGCTTTAGATAGAATGACATCTACAATGGTCCTCAAAAGTGTCTTCTGAAAAGTATCCTCTATCTATACGACGACATGCAAGCAACACATCAATGACATGATTGGCCCTAGTATGCTCTTCTGATATCTCATTATGAGTTGGTATATGTGGCTCTCCCTCGGTATCTGGTGTCATGTAAGGATGTGACGCTCTAAAATACCACTATATGCAGTCGAATGCACATCTCCATTCGCTAAGAATTGTTATACCTCGTGCGCTGGGATTGGTTGAGAATTGGTTCCTTCAGCTGCGATAGCGAGGTTCATTAGTATCCCATATAGGTTGGAGTTGGGAACTGGAACTGAGAGCCTTGAGGTAGACCCTTGCACTTGACCGTTGTTGTTGACGGTTGCAGCTTCATGCAGTTCTTGTTCTTGTTGAATATGTTTCATCATGCGTCTTGTATTGGCTCTAGTTGCATACCGGTGTCGAGAAATCGACTTGATTTATTGGAGAGGAAGGAAGGAGAAATGAGATTCTACTGAAGAAATGAAATGCAAAATGCACAATTGATGCAATGCAATGACATGTATGCAAGATGCAAGGTATAGGATCATCCAATCACAAGCTCAAACAACTATGAGGTTGGAAATTATAACAGGTAGATAACCACAGTTTTTGATCAAAGAAACCTTACAAGTAGACCTTATACGAGAAGATCTATATTCTTTACCCATGAACCCACTCACAGGATGGTTTCTACGTTGATGGATAAGGTTTCCAGGATAACGAACATTAATCACATCAGCATCACGCAACAAACTAGTTGTATTACGACGATAATGACGATACGGTCTCTCCTGAGTGAAGTCCTCGTACTAGGCACACAAGGAGAAAGTCCTTGGAGACTGACAGTACACGATCACCAATATTAGAACTGGTGCTAAAAAAGGGTTTCCAGAATCATGGACCCTTCATTAATCAAGTCGTGCAACAGGCTAGCTGTGTTACAATAAGATCTACGAATAAGTCTCCTCTAGGAGATCTTTCATGCTAGGCACATAAGGAGCAAGTCCTTTGGGACTAACACTACTCGACTACCAATTCTAAACTATGAGTTATATATGTTTTTACCAAAACTCGGGCGCAGAGCTTTACCCAATGATGTCATCCCAAGCACAAACAAACAAAGATAACAAGCAAAAATAAAAGTCATGAGAGAACAAATACATAAACGAGAAGAAAACAATCAAACGAAAATAACCCTCTTCACAAAACCCTAAGATAGGCTCGACTCTCTCTTGCATTGAGCAATATTCCTCAGCAGAGTCGCCAGCTATCGCACCTCGAAAAATTCATTCGAAAATAGGACCCTAGCGCTAAAGGAACGAAAATGCAGTTCGACAGAGTCGCCACCAAACTTTATTTATCCCGAAGAGACGTGAAAGGAAAGTATCGAGAAAATCCTTTAAAACGAAAGGACAGGAACATGACCATCACAACTGATGTTCCAGGTTCGGGAGTCGGTTACGCAAGGGGAAGGTATTAGCACCCCTCACGTCCGTTGTACTCAACGGGAACCTCTTAATACGATTTGTGATGGGCGTTATCTAAGCTTGCTTGTTTTCTTCTCAATGGTAAATGTGAATTAGTAGGATAAAAGGATAAAGACGCTAAGGGGAAATGGGTGGCTAGAGGATAGGGTGCTCGCCAAGGATTAGGGTCATTGTGCCTATGTATGCTCATTCGGACGAGAATGAGAAATCAGAGTGTCGTAATTCAACTACGAGAAAAGGTTTAAGGGAAACTGAAGATGGACAAAATTGTGCTCGCCAAGATCATCGTAATCTTGTGCCTACGTATCTTACATTCAAGGGTGAGTGAAGAATCAGAGCGTCCGTAGTTCGTGGAAGCGACAACGAAAAAATGAAGGTTTGAATTAAGTTCGAAGTTTATGTTGGGAACAAAAGATTGAATGACATACAACCCAAGGGACATGCCTCGAGAGTTGTCACTCAAGAATCCAAGGAATGCGAGATTCAAAGAACTCAGTTCTTTCAGAAGTTTATTAGAAATGTTTCGAGGAAGAGTTGAACGTTTTGAAATCGAAAGAGTGAATGGATAACAACTCTAGGGGCGTGCCTCAAGAGCTAATCATTCGAAGATTCAAGGAATGCTAGACTCCAAGAATCTCCTTCTTTCATAAATTTGATTACAAAAATGTTTGAATAAATATTAGATGTTTGAAGATGAAAGGTTGAACGAATGACAACCCAAAGCGTGCGCATCGAGAGCCATTCATTTGAAGATTCAAGGAATGCTAGACTTCAAGAATCTCCTTCTTTCTTTATTTGTTAAGAAAAGTGTTTGTAAATGATTGAATCGAATATGTTGCAAAAGAAGTGGACTGCGAGGCAAAAGGAACTCGACTTACAACTTGGTTCAAAATACCAGTTGACGTTGGATCAAGGGTTTGACTATATTTGCGTGTAAACACGTGGTGGAGTGGAAATTGATTTGAAAATGGCTCGACGACAAGTCAAGGATTTGATTAAAAATAGAACCGGCTTGACGACGAATCAAGGGTTAAGTTGTGAGAAACGATACTAGTCCCCGAGGGTGCTCCTAATAACGAAACTACGATGATATGAGAAAGTGTGCGCAATAGGTTGATGGAAAATGTGGACGAGCACTCGACTTACGAGGGGTGTTTGAAAATGGCTCGATGACGAATCGATAATTAGTTTGAAAACAGTTTAGTTTACGTTTGTCCCTAAGGGTGCTCCTAAAAGATAAACCATAATCAAAACAAAATATTAATGCATACATTGAAATGGGAGAGGGGTACATGTAAGTTACACGAGATTGCACGAAATAAAAGGTCTCGTTGTAAGGTAGCCCAAGAGAAAGTCGTGTGTGCGCGAAGTGTCCTAAATTATGCCTTGAACAAAAGTCGGAAAAAACTCTAAGCTAGGGTTTCTAACAAAGTCCAATAATCCATTGCTCGGCCAAATAACCAATAGTCCACCAATTTAGGCTTTTAGGTTTCAATCGTTTATTATGTGTTTTGAAAAGAATGTGAATAAGAGATGAATAAGATGAATATGAATAATGTGAATATTGTGAATATGAACAATGTGAATAATATAACAAGACATATAACAATATAATCAAGATAATATCCACAATAATATGATCAAGATAATATTAACAAGATAATATTGACTGAAAATAAAACAATAGTATATTGACGGAAAAGTAAAACAAGAATATGTTGACGGAAAGTAAAGTTAGTCGTTAGTTGATTTGTGATTTGAATCGGGACAAAATGTAGCGTTAAACCGTCGTAGCTCGACCTATGACGAAGATCAAGCTATATGAGGTCGCACGAGTTGATATCCATGCTAAAAACACGATGGAAGAATGATATTGAGGATCATTTTCCCATGTAATCGTGTCACACGGACCGAAAAGGGGTTGATCTCGTCTTAATCACAAAATTTTGTTAATTAATCGAAGGTAACCTATCACGATCCCAAAGTATATAAAATGATCTCAATGATCATTTTCTACATATTTGACATAATGAAGGTTATCAACCTCGATAAAGCAATGTTTACGAATAAAAGACTTTCATTGATCGAAATTGAAATAAAATTGAAATGAAAAGAATGAAGAAGAAAATGAAAAAAGAAAAAATGTGTGATCTCATCTAAATCACTATTTTATCAATAAATCGATAATAATGATTTTTGGCTTCTTCATTGACCCATATTGAAATGGAAATAAAATCTCAAAGAGAAATGAAAAGAAAAAGAGTCATTGAAATTCATGGAGGAGTAAGACATAATAACTATTATTCTAAAATTATAAAACAAAATTTAAACAATACAAAATAAAATAAAATAAAGTAAAAACTAAAGTAAGGGTGCATTGGATTGGAAAGGGTGCATATAGTAGAAGGAGGAGAAATCATGTGGGCTTAACAACAAGCCCATCATTCTCCAAACAGAACCCGGGTGGAAAAAAAGGGTGGGGTGAATTGAATTGAAACGGGCCTCATGAGCCCAAGAACACAACAACTCAAACGTACAACAATGTCAATTCTTCCTTTAGCATAAAATAAAACTCTCATGCAATAAACCAACAGCATTGAAAAACTTCTTTCAGATCAAAACAACAAACTACTCTCCTTAAATCAAGAACAAGACGCGGTTTGAAAAATTATTTAGACATTTCCAAATTTTAGAACCTAGTATATTTGGAATATGGTAGCACACCGCACATATTCGTTTTCTCAACCCGACCTTCAAAGTGCATAAACCAGTACAATATTTCTTGCTTGCTCTTGCTCGATTTCACGTCGACCTCTCTCACGATCTGTTTCCTTTCAGGTTTGATCAATTTGATTAAATCGCTCTTTTTCTTCATCTCTCTCTGTGGTTTTAGTTTGAGAAAAGTGTTGTGGGTTTCATTGTTTTTTCTTCATCTCACATTTCTCTGATTTTGTTCTGTGATGGTGTTTGAGGGTTTTTATTTGGTTTATTATTGTCCAGAGGGGTGAAAACGGTTTTCGAAGAGGGTGGAAAGAATTCTGAGAGAGTCCTTTTTTTGCGTTTTTTCAGCTCCTTCAATAATGAGGAAAAGAGAACCATTAATAGAAGGGGTGAAGGGTATTTGGGGAAGAATTCTGAGAGAGTCCTTTTTTTGCGTTTTGTGCGTTATTTGTGGGATCGTACAAGTTATGCACGAGTACTTCGTTGTGGGCCAGTGAAAGTCTGTTTTGCAAATTGGGTTGTGGAAGTTTGAGAAATTAGCACTGTATGGTGTGTCATGGCTTCGGAAGCAGGGCGAAACACAGTATGTTTGTAGCATTTGAAATATTATTGCCTCTCATTTTGTTGTGTGTGTTACATGGACTTGCTGCAGTTCTTTCATGTGGGTGACTCTCCATGGCGCAAGAACTTTCTTAGCATGTGTGATGGCTCTTTGTGGATTTATAAATAAACCCCCACTTCTCTCCTTTGTAACATTTTATACTTCATGGGCCTTTCACATTTTGTAATCATGTAAATTATTTTATTTTTTTGGCAATGATGGGCTTTTGCAAGTCAATTGGAAATTTATTTTTGTGTAATTTTCTATGTAATGGACTTATTGTAAAAAAGAATAAGGGCTTGAATTTTTGGACTTTGGTAACTTTTCTTTGGTAATTTTCGAAACGTAAATGGGTTTTATTTGTAGACAAATTGGACGGGCTTAGAAAATGGAATTGATATGAATACTAAAAGAGATAATTTAATGATTGAAACTGGTTAATGAATTTACAAATATGGATAATGGATAATGAAAATTTGGACATTGATTTGAAACGGATGTGATAAATGTGGATATTTAAAATTGGAATTTGGAATTGAATGGAATTTGTAATATGGATCTTGAAATAGATGCAAAAATTGGAAAGTTGATTCAACCACATGTAATATGAATTCACCTGGAAACCCTAATTAGGAAGTGAGCTAGATCATGACGATTATCACCCCTAACCACTGACAGCTTGACATAGCTTAACAATTTGATCCCTACATTGACTGCCTTGGATTAGCACAAACCCTAATTAGAAAATATGAACTTGATCCATTCACAACTGAGCCGACTTGGCCCCAACACAACCCTGATTGAAACCTCAAACACACACCACATGAATAATACCCACCATGGTCTCAATCCAGAAACAAACTTGTCTGACCAAAGTTAGACCACAATTAGATGAACTCCAATTCATATCACATATCAATAACTTGACCTCCTTCAAGTGAAACCTTGTTCAATTCAATTCAACCTTGTGATGCCTTAAGCATCAACCACACACTTTTTATTTTTGAATAAAGGTTAATGAATGTATATACAAATGAATGTATAGACAGGTAGGACAAATTTGGGGTATGACACAATGCACGTGTTCTATGGAACATAACATGTTCTTCATCACCCTCGGTATGCACTACTGCAAGTAGGTGGTATGTATATTGACTCTCTAGGAATCCAAATCTAACATGATACCATCTAGTGTCTTCCAAGTCTTTCAGGGTATCCTCTAGCTTAAGTCCCAAATAGTTCACCATCATATCTAGTGCATCAACTTCTTCAATTTGAACATAGCAAGAATATGTTGTTACTTCATCAATTTGAACATAACAGGAATATGTTATTACTTCTTTAATTTGAACATAGCAGGAACATGTTATTACTCCTTCAATATATATATATATATATATATATATATATATATATATATATATATATATATATATATATATATATATATATATATATATATATATATATATATATATATATATATATATATATATATATATATATATATATATATATATATATATATATATATATATATATATATATATATATATATATATATATATATATATATATTTGTTTATGCATCATGGAGGTTATAAATATTTTATTTTTGCTTTCTCAGACCTTTTGAAGATTCTATAAACAATGTTTTATATATTTTGCATAATCTAATGCATGCTTCCTATGTGCTTGTGGCATTATTGTGGGTGATAAAACACTAAAAATCTTAATAAACAAAAATTCATTAAAAATATATAAATGGGAGTTATTTGTAGGGATTTTTTTTCCAATATGGCAAAAATCACATCAGATAATATCTTGATTTTCCCCCCCTCAATTGCATTTATAAACATGACTTTTTTCCTTTTAAGTTGGTCTAATAGTTGAATATGAATAGAGGTTAAAGATATTGAAATTAAAAAGAAGGCATTAAAAGGCAACAATCACATTGACAATCAAGCCACAAAAACCACATGAAAACCCAACTCCCTTTCACCATTCATCTCCATGATCATAAACCTCAAACTATAAACTTCCTTCATCTTTACTATGGTCTTCGAGACACATCTACTGCTTACTCTGTCAACTTTCTCAACTTAGTTCCTATTTGTACATTCTTCACCTCTATTATATGCAGGTATTTAAACTAAACAAAACTTAGTTCCTATTTTTTCAATTCACTAAAATTAAAATATTAATCATCTTTAGTTTAGACATTTTCATAATTGCTTGATTCTTATTTAAATTATAATTTGTGATGAAATTTACTCATATTATACCTATAGTAAATAGTTGTCTTTAATTTTAACAGGTAAAGTTGATTAAAGTGTTTCCCTTGAAGTATTGGGGAACAATGTTATCATGTGTTATGGCAGGAATTCAATCCGTTAATAGGATTATGCATAAAGTCTAATATAGATGCTTGGAGATTAGGATGGAATCTACAACTCATTACTATAATTTATACGGTAAGATTATTTATTTTTGTCGAGATTCAATTATATATCAAGTGAATTAAACTATATGATTAAAATTTAGTTTATTCTAATTAAAATAAAACTAGAAGGTTTCAAATTTTAATTGTATGCCATCCAAATTATACTAATTATGCATATCAATTGTTGTTGTGTTGTGACTAGACTGTTTAGATTTCAAACTGACGTTCTTAAAATTAAATTGAAATATGAATTCGTTGATCTCAATCCACTGATTTCATCTATTTTTCAGGTGTAAATTGCTGCTTGGATCTAAGGAATTATTGAAAGCGACGACGAGTCAGACTCTCCAATGGCACAAGCCGGCGAAGAGCGCATGAGATTTGTCGTGGACTGGGCCAGGGAGGAGCCTTTGAGCATCTCCCCTCGCTTCGTTGCGGATGAGTCTGATGTTTACGCCAATGTCGAGAACCGTCTCAAGGGTTCCCTTGTAAGCTGACAAGTGTATAAACCGCGAGCAAACCACCGGATATGCTCGGCGTTTAAGGGGATGGGGTTCCCTATGTACGAGTTCACCTTCCGGGAGGCGGGATTGCGGCTGTCCTTCACTGACTTCCATCTATGGGTTTTTGATTGGCTTCGGCTGTCGCCCTCACAACTACATCCCAATGCAATCGCGTTCGTGCAAGCGTACGAGCTCGTTTGTCAACATCTTAATATCGTGGCCACTATCTCCCTCTTCTTCCGTATCTTCCACCTCCAAAGACAGACGATAGGTGGCTGACACAACTGGGTGTCCTTGAAGAAGCCGAGGAGGCTCTTTCGGGCATACATGGACTCCATACGGGCTTTCAAGGACCGATATCACGTCGTCAAGCCCGTTACGCATACGACCGTAGATTCACTTTTTAACCTCGAGGTTCGAGAAAAGGACGGGCATTCGGAGGAGTTCTTAGTGCCAAAGGTTCCGCTGGTTTAGACAGAGGAACACTTCGACAAGGGCACGGATAAGTGGATAACTATATCACGCGGGCAGGCTCGCTGGACGCCGATGACCGGGTAACCTACTAGAAGCTAGTCGCCTTCGTGGCTAGTTTCACCCCTGCTAAGTGTGTAACGCCGGATGAGAACTTTATCCTCGATTCGCACAGGGAGATTCGTACGGAGTCACGCTTGATCAATACGAGGGCCCTCCTCGAGTGTGCGTCCGACGAGGAAGCCCTGTGCCTCTTAGATAGTGGGTTCGCTTTTCCCTTAGACCTTGTCTGCGTGTTCGTTGTTGGCTTGTTTTGCTGACTTTGTTTATTTTTCTTTTGAATATCGACTCAGCAGACAAAGCAACATGTGGGATCTCGCGAAAAGACTAGACACATGATCCTAGATACACGTATATTGTCCATCGTTGGATTTGATCGGATGTTTTCTTACATTATAGACCACGCTAGATGAAAGTGGTTCTAACTGTCAGCCATATATAATCCTTACCACGCGTCATCTGCGAGTATTATCTTCCTCACTCTGAACTCCATCTCTTTAATTTCAATAACTAGAGGATTAGAGGATTAACCTTATATATTAATATATTATGTCTGTATGTCGTACTTGAAATTCTCGATGCCGCAGCGGAAGTGCTCAAACTCCATAGAATATATGAAAGAAAATGATACGAAACTAACAAGTAAAACACCCTTAAGATATTAGAATTTGACCACTTTTAATTATAAATTCCAAACTTTTCAATATATATATAGCTTCTCACGATACATGGTTGATTCTTTAATGATAGCATCCGTTGATTTATTTGGATTTAGAAACCAAGTGATGCAGCATTTCTTCTTTTTCTCATTCATCTATATCTATTTTCTAACTTTCGGTTTAAAGATCAAACCTCATTCAGTGGGCCGGTACAACATTTATTCTCTTTCCACGACTTGTTGTTCTTAACACTATTTTCTAACATGACTTGTTGTTCTTAATACTATTTTTTAACATTCTGATATATGAGGTCCAAACAAGTAATTTGTTATATAATTTCTTAATACGATTATTTTTATTTTGAAATACAGAAAAGTAATTTGTTATATGATGAATTTATTACGAAATAATTAATTATACTTTCAATCTTTATATATATATATATATATATATATATATATATATATATATATATATATATATATATATATATATATATATATATATATATATATATATATATATATATATATATATATATATATATATATATATATATATATATATATATATATATATATAATCGAAGTTGAGTTGTATGGTTCAAGCCCAAAGCTAATTAGAATTTAAGGTTTGTTATTTTATTTAGTAGTCAAGTCGCTTAGATATATATGAATAGACACTTTGTAATTCAGTTTTATTCATTCAATAATATCAATCCTTATTTTCTTATTCTCTTTTTTCTCTCCTCACTAAAAGTGTTTCACGCACTAACAAATTGGTATCTAGAGCTCCGGTTAGATTCTTGATCGTGTTTTCAAAAATCACATGTTAGAGATTGTGTTTCCGGGATCGTGGGTTGTTGTTGATCAATCACTGCAAAGATGAATGGTAACATAAATTTACCAAACTCCCTTCCAACTCTTGACGGCAAGAATTAGCTTCGATGTAGAAAACAAATGCAATCTCTATTTGGCTTTCATGAAACCCTAGAAGTGGTTACTAACGATGTTCCGGTGCTCGGTGAAGATGCAACTGACACACAGAGAACCGTTCACAAGGATGCCAAGAAGAAGGATTGTAAGGTAGTGTTTTACATTCAATCGACGATTGATGCAAATAATTCCGACAAAATCGCTCATGCTGAATCGACAAAGAAGACGTGGGATATTCTTGTCAAGTACTATGAAGGAGGCGGGAAAGTCAAGGTTGTCAAGTTGCAATCGTTGCGACACCAATATGAATTATTGTCGATGGGAGAAGACGAAAAGATTGCAGGCTATGTGTTGAAGGTGCAAAAACGTGTCCATCTCATGAAGGGTTGTGGTGAAACCCTAACTGATAAGATGATAATTGAGAAGGTAATACGTGTGTTGACCTCTCACTCAGATCACGTTATCGTATTCAAGAATCCAACAATCTTGAAACCCTAAAACTGGAAGATTTGGTTGGTTTGTTGAAGGCGCATGGGATTAGGATTGTCGAAAGGAAAAGAGTTCAAGACTCGATACAAGCACGACAAGCTCAGTCGTGGAAGAAGAATGGTGGTTCTAACAAGTTCAAAGGCAAAATTGACAAGACTCAAAGCAAGAAGTCTTGGTCGAACCCTCACAAGAATAAGATTGATGATAGAACTTCTGAATCCTCGAAAAGAGAAGAAGGAAATTCCTATTAGAAAGACCAAGTAGGAAAAAAAATATGTTCGATGTTATAACTATGAAAACTGGGGTCACTTGGCCAAGCATTGTTGGTACAGGAAAGACAAGGGATTGACAAAAGGCAAAGACAAAGGAGCGAATCTTGCACGTCAAGATTCAAATGATTTTGATGATATGGTGGTTATGGTTGTAATTATAGATAACCATGTCGAATTCAAGATCAGGTTCCTCGACTCAGTCTGCTTGAATCACATGATTGGTCGAAAAGTATGGTTAGTAGACTTCGACGAGTCGAAGAAGAGCAAGGTCAAACTTGCTGATAATAGCTCATTGAAAGCAGAAGGTACTAGAAACATATTTATCCACAGGAGTAATGAAGCAAAAGCCTTGATCAAAGATGTATTTTATCTCTCCGGAATGAAGTGCAATCTGCTAAGTGTAGGACAATTGGTCGAAAAAGGATTCTCAGTGGTTATGAAAGATGGAGCCATAGAACTTTTCGACATCCAGAATAATTTAGTCTTGATATCTCCTCTATCTAAGAATAGAATATTTATGACCATGATTAGTTTGACTGAGGTATAATGTATGAAAACAGTTGTCGACCACAAGAATAGTTGGTTGTGGCATCTGAGGTTTGGTCATTTAAACTTTAAGTTGCTCAATCAACTGATCACTCAAGATATGGTAACTAGTATACCAAGTCTTGAGATGCTTGACAAACTTTGTGAAGATTGTCTATTCGAAAAGCAGCCCAGGAAAAGCATACCATTGTTGGAAACGGGTATTTTGTCTCGAAATTGTACATTCAGATGTATGTGGTCCTTTTGAAAAGCATACCATTGTTGGAAACGGGTATTTTGTCTCATTTGTCTATGAGTACAGTCGAAAGCTCTGGATCTATGTGATCAAACGAAAGGACAAAGTATTTGAAATCTTTAAGATAATCAAGATACTCGTTGAAAACCAAGGTGAAAAGAAGATCAAAGTTTTGCGAACAGATGAAGGTGGCGAATACACATCCAAGGTATTTGAAGTATTTTGTGCAGAACATGGTGTTGATCATGAAGTAACTGCTCCTTATACTCTTCAACATAATGGAATAGCATAAAGACGAAACAGGACCAAATAGGACATGGCGAGATGCATGCTGAAGTAGAAGAATTTGCCAAAGTCCTTATAGGGTGAAGCTATTTCGAATGATGTTATATTCTGAACATGATCCCTACCTATAAGCTGAAGAACAAGGTTCTTGAAGAAGTGTGGAGTGGAAAACGACCATCAGTGAGTCATCTGAAGGTGTTTGGCTCTATTTTCTAAAAGCATGTTTCTGATGCAAGAAGAAGGAAGCTTGATGACAAGAGTGAACCTATGATTCTGGTAGCATATCATAAGACTGGAGCATACACGTTATTCAATGCCATAAATAATAAGATCCTGTCGAGACATTTTGATTAATGAGAACTCTGCATGGGATTGGAATTCTGGTGATCCCATTAACAAGCCATTGATGAGATATGATTTCAACTAAGCAAGTAATGATGTCGAAGTCAAAGATATTGTCGATATTCCAGTTGAAGTCGAAGTTGTTGCTGACATACCCCACACAGTCGAAGTCGAAGAGGATATGGCTGGAAAAAGCCAAATACCTCAAAGAACTAGAGCTCGTCCAACAAGAATTTAAGATTATGAAGTGGTTAGTGATGATGAAGTCACAACAGATGGAGAACTAGTTCATTTTTCTTTACTTGTAGGTGTTGAACTAATCAACTATAGCGAAGCCTTCAAAGATAAACACTAGAATTCTACTATGGTCGAAGAGTTACAAGAAATTGAAAGAAACAACACATGGGAATTGGTCAAATTGCCATCTCATACAAAAGCTATCAAAGTGAAGTAGGTGTCCAAGTTGAAGCACAATGCCGATGGGTCGATAGTAAGATATAAGGCGAGATTGGTAGATCGAGGATTTCTTCAGAGAGCACGACTCAACTACTCTAAAGTATTTGCATCTGTTGCAAGATTGGAAACTGTTTGACTAGTTGTAGCTTTTGCATGCAAGCAAGGCTAGTCGACATTTCACTTAGATGTGAAATCAACATTTTTTAATGGACCTTTAGGTAAAGAGGTCTATGTCACACAACCTCTTGGGTTTGTGATTCAGGAGGAAGCAAGGAAAGGATGCAAAGCGCTATATGGTCTCAAACAGGGACCTAGGGCATGGAACAAAAAGATCGACTCATACTTGGTAGAATTGAGATTCGTCAAATGTAAATCTGAGTATGGTGTCTATGTTCAGGTTGTGGCACAAGATATAACAATCATCTGCTTATATGTCGATGACTTGTTAGTAACTGGAAGTATCTGGGAGAACTTGTCGAAGTTCAAAGAGCTGATGAAAAAGGAATTTGAAATGTCAGATCTGGGAAAGTTATCATACTTCGGAGTTTAAAATGTCGAAGTAAGGTATGATGCTACATCAAAGAAAGTATGACAATGAGTACTCAAGAGATTCAAGATGGATGATTCGACTCCTGCATCTTCGCCTATCGAACAAAATTTGAAGTTAGAGAAGCATGTAGAGGAAGTCAAAGTCGATGCAACTATGCTAAAAAAATTGTTGGATCTTTGAGATATGTGTGCAACAGTCGACCTGATATATGTTTCTCAATCGAATTAGTGAGCAGATACATGAGTGAAAAAAGGGTGTCACACATGAAGACTTTAAGAAGAATCCTGGGATACTTAAAAGGATCGACAAACTATGGAATCATATTTTGACGAGACTATGAAAGAAAATAAGCTATGGTTACTTGTTATTTAGATGTTGATTGGTTTGGAGATAAGGAAGATCGAAGAAGCACTGCTGGATATTTCTTTCAAGTATTTGGTGTCTAAATCTCATGGTGCTCTAAAAAGTAACTTTTGGTTGCTTTGTTATCATGTGAGGTTGAATATATATTAGGATCCTATGTTTTGTGTCAAGCAATTTGGGTCAGATCTGTGCTGGAAGAGATTGAGGTCGAAGTAAAGAAACCTTTGGTACTGCAAATTGACAACAAGTCGGCTATAAATCTGGCGAAGAATCTAGTTTTTCATGGAAGAAATAAGCATATCGAAGCTAGATTTCACTTCTTAAGGGAGAAGGTGAATAGAGATGAACTTGAAGTAAGTCATTGCTCAAGTGAAGCATAATTTGCCGGCATTTTTACTAAATAATTGAAGATCGACAGGTTTTTAACGTTTAGTCAAGTCACTTAGGTGTATATAAATAGATACTTTGTAATTCAGTTTTAATCATTCAATAATATCAATCCTTATTTTCTTATTATCTTTTTTCTCCACTCACTAAAAGTGTCTCATGCACTAACACACGCACACGCGCACGCACACACACACATGCATACGCACACACACACACACACACACGGTTAGAGACTTAAAAAATAAGAATGCACACACACGGTTAGAGCCTTAAAAAATAAGAATACACACACACACACAGTTAAAGACTTAGAATACACACATTGATTTTTATTTGAATTTGGTATCTGACGTTAAACTTCTGTTAAAGAAAAGGTGATATGGCCAGCGTCACTGATGTGATAGTCTTTTTTTTATTATTTATTTTAACACCAATAATTTCAAGTCAGCCTTTTTTTTTGTTCCCATGACCTTTGCAATAACAAAGTACTCTTTATCCACTAAGTCTACCATCAAACTACACACACACACACACACACACACACACACACACACACACACACACACACACACACACACACACACACACACACACACACACACACACATATATATATATATATATATATATATATATATATATATATATATATTAAATAAGTGCTTCAGTATTATCAAAATAGACCAATTAACTAGTTAAAATTAGGGGTGTTAATGGCTACGAGCCAACCTACGAACCCATTCACCCAACCCAACTCAACCTATATTTTTATCCTACCCAATTATATTCGGGTCCAACTCGAACCAACCCATTAAAAACCATTGATGTTTGATTCTGTAAACAGGTTTGAAATTTTAAATCCACGAACGCGCAAACTCAACCATTGATATGTCACACTATTTTTATTTTATTTATAAATTATCTAGCATAATTTTTACAATACATATATCTTTTTAATATACTTATAGTTTTTATTCATTGTAAAAGCCTAAGTTTAAATAAAATTTGAGAGATCAAATTTCTTAACTCGAAAAGATATATATATATATATATATATATATATATATATATATATATATATATATATATATATATATATATATATATATATATATATATATATATATATATATATATATATATATATATATATATATATATAGATAGATAGATAGATATATAGATATATATATATATATATATATATATATATATATATATATATATATATATATATATATATATATATATATATATATATATATATATATATATATATAACATTTTAAATTATACTTTAAACCATTCATATATTTTTGGCTTGATTTGAATTGTAAAAGAGTTTTTAGGTATTAAGTGATAAAATTTATTAAAATTTTATGATTTTTTTTAATGTTTTTGTAAAATAAGATGTGTTAATTAAATTAATATTTTATTTAAATTTTAAAAATTATATTTAGTGGATGACCCACGAATCCAACCTATTGATGAGCGGGTTGGTTTGGTTTGAATTTAGTTTTATAAGTACGGTTTAAACACTCAACCCAAATCATAAACTATTGATCTAATCAGATATTGAACTTAATCAAATTAGACTGAACCCAATCCGTAAAAACTCCTAGTTAAAATATTTAATAAACAAAATAGACTCATTAACTAATTAAAATATTAAATAGTTAAAATATTAAATAAACTAAATGTTTGTTAAAATATTTCAAATAATAAATAGTTGAAATATTTATAAATTATTTTACCATTAATTAATAGTTAAAATATTAAGTAAATAAAATATTTAATAAACTAAATAGATGTTTATTAAACTATTATAAACTAAATATTTAAAATATTAAATATTAATCAAGTAAGTTCAACATTGGTTTTAGGCATTGGAAGAAGACTCAACCAAATATTTATTGAAGTTGCTTTCATAGGTAATATTATTGCTAAAATAGCGAACTCCTCCATACATGAGTTTATTATTATCAAGGTCTTCAATGTTGATCTTCATCCGACTAACGCGCCTAGAATTATTGAAGTTTTGCGGTTATGTCCGGTTATTGGTTGGTTGAAATGCAACACAGATAACTCATTCTCCTCTTATTAGACCTCTTACGGTGGTATGTTTAGAAATAATTTGTTGAGAAGATTGTCTACTTTTTCTCAATTATTGTAGATCTTTTTGGAGTTATCAAGGTAATTGGTTTTACTCCTATCTTTGTTTAGAATAGCGTTTGGTTGGAAATCGACTTCTCCTTTGTTTTACTTGTTATTACGGATCCCTTAGTGGTTCTTTGGCACAATAGGACCATTTGACTCAATTGTTTTTAATCAAAATTAAGAATTTGAGATTTCATATTTCTCAAAATTTTAAGAGAAGGGAACAATTGAGCGAATTTATTAGCTCCTCTAGCTATAAGTTTCGTTTAGCTCCTCTAGCTATAAGTTTCGATTTACCACTCTTTTAGGTTGAGTCGTCTAGGACCATTATCCCAGATATAGTTAGGGATAAATTTTGTATTCCGAATTACATATTTATTATTCATTGAGAGGATTTTGGTTTGATCCCTTATGATGTTTCTTACCTTTTTCTATATATTTGATATGTTTTGAAGAAAAAAAATGTTTATTAAAATATTTAATAAATCAAGCTAAAATATTTCAACTAATAATGATTGATTAGTTTATAAAATACAAAATAATTATTTTATATTATTTCAACTATTTAATAATATTTTATAAGTTTAAATAGTCTGTTAGTACCGGTAAGTTAGCGAGTTTTTGAGTTTGATCCCTGTAATTTATTTATTTTTTGTCTGAGTTCCTATATCTCACTTTTTAAGCGTTGTTTAGTCCTTAAAGCCAAAATCTGCAGGAAATTCCTACAAATTTTCCATCAAATTTTCTTGTAGATTTTGGCTCTAGGGACTAAAACGCACACAAAAGTAAGATATAGGGATTCAGACAAAAAAAAAAATTATAAGAGTTAAACTCAAAAACTCGCTAATTTATAGGAACAAAAGTGCATTTAAGCCTCTCTTATATTATTTCAACTATTCCTATAATATTATTAAATAGTATTTTCAAAAATATCATTAAATAGTAAGATATAATTATTAAAGAGTATGAAATATTTAATTATTATTTATAATTAGAAAACTATTTTTATCATTAATTAATAGTTGAAATATTTTTATTTAATATATAGAATATTGTTGAAACGTCAAATAATTTATTAAATATGAAATAATTACTTAATTATGCTTGAAACATTAATTATTTAAAAAATAAAATATTTTAGTTTATTTCAAATATTAATATTTTAACTATTTAGTCTACTAAATGTTTTAACTATTTTATATTTCAATTATTAATATTCAACTATTTAGTTTATTAAAAATAATTACTCTATTAATATTTCAATTATTATTAAATATATAAACTATTTGGTAGTATAACTATTAATATTTAAACTAATAATTAATAAAAAGTTAATTTATCAAATATTAATAGTTAAAATATTAAAATATTAATAGTTGAAATATAAAATGGTTGAAATATTTAATAAAATGATATAATATTTTAATTACACATTAATTAAACTATTTAATAAACTTTTTTAGTAATACTGTACAAGTTGTATGGCTTTAATTTCACCTGGAACCAAAATTTCAAATTTTGCCTTTTAAGTTTTAAGATCCAAACGTTAAAAAAAGGGTTGATGTGGAATTATTGATATTAAAATAAATGAAAAAAATGGCTGGCACGTCAACGATGTTGACCACATCACCTTTTCTTAACCGAAGTTTAATGTCAAAGATCAAATTTTTTTTTAAAAAAATCAATAAAAAAAATTTTAAAAACCACGTCAACATAAAAAAAAAATGACAATTTAAATCTACTATTTTCTAAAATTCAAATGTAGGAGGTCAAACACATTATCTACGATTTAGTGCATGCTTTATTGTCATTTTAAAATAGAGAAAAGTAATTTTTTTGTATAAATTTATTTATATATATATATATATATATATATATATATATATATATATATATATATATATATATATATATATATATATATATATATATATATATATATATATATATATATATATATATATATATATATATATATATATATATATATATATATATATATATATATATATATAAAAGACACTTGATTATTGTGAGAAAAAAACAATTAATCATAGTTATTGAATTCCAAATTAAATTAATGAACTAAAATAATTAAATCCTCTTTTCATCGTCTTTTTATATTATAACTTATATAGTCTATACAAAAATTAAATATATATTGTTGGGCAATAAACATCATCTCAACATTTAAGGAAAAGAAAAATAGGAGGAAAAAAAAGTACTACTAAATGACCAGTATTCCAGTACAATTCTTCACATCAGCAGGCTGGGTTGTATAATTCGTGACAATCATCAATTCAACGAATAGAAAAGTAACAATTAAGCTAATTAGTGAATGTATTTGCTGGCTAACCTGTGAAAGAGCATCTCGCCGCTGCCCGACAACATTCATAACTCGAGCAATCTCAACTCGGTCAAAACAATTTTTGCTATAAGGCCTGGCTGCAGAATACCACAAAAAATCAGCAACATGAACTTCTCCCTCACTATGAATGAACTTTTTTTATGGGTCAAGTAATATAACTACTTGATTTTTCTTTTGCATTTTTCTAAGAGACATTATTCTAAGAGAAATTGTTAACATACTGTCACACCCTAATTTTTGACCTTAAGATTTCACCTCCTTGTGTGTTTTCTTACACTTTATCTTTCACTTTTATGTGTGACTAACGAGTATCTGCAGGGTCATTTTTTTTACCTTGAAGACATCTCTGACAAATTCTATTGAGTTTATCCTCCGCCAATCAAAATGGCTTGTCAAGACAAAAATTCTTATTGAGAAATGAGGGTTATGGTATTTGAAACCCCATCAATTTCTCACACAAGAGGGTTTGGATTCAGGGTTGAAGTTCACTCATATATGCTTTAATTTGTTATTTTCTAAGCAACTAAGTAGTGTGCTTTGCTTTACGGGTTTCCTTAATGGCATCACTAGCCCAGGGATGGATATGGCGTGATCACAAGAATTATTAATATGGTACAAATGCAAAGTGGATGGAGCTTCAAAGATGTTATAACATTATAGTTCGCAGGTTGAGTGGATTCTAGGCCAAGTCTCAAGTTTTAAAAAGATTGTTTGGACTTATTATTCACAAACTTCCAAATTTCCATTTCAAGATTGTTTGGACTTACTCCTAGGATGTTTCAAGCCTAAATCATGAAAATCACTAGAAATCCAAGAGGCGTGCTGAATCTGAAACTTTAAGATTCACTGCAATGAAGGTTTCTAAGGAGTTTTCGTTTGGTCTCTTATATTCTTGATCTTTTACGTTTATTTTATATATTTCTTTGGTTTTAAAAAATATAAAAAAGCTTTAAGACTGAGACATTTTTTTATAATAAAAAGTGTATACTAAGCTTATTATAAATTATGTAGTTCAGGTTAAATTTTTAGTTTTTTTTTTTTAATTTAATTTTTGTGAATAAAAGAATAACTATATTCAAAAAAACACAATTAAAGAATACGGCGATCGCACGGGTCCAGCCCAACTAAAGAAAGACAGCAAAAACGAAAAAACAAAGCACTAAACTAGCCTACATTAACAAGTGAGTTATGCGGCTTCTAAGCTTTGGTTGCATCCAACCTCTATAAACTATATTGTCTATTATGTTATTAGTTACATGTGTGCTATCTGTATTCTTTGCAAAGCAGACATTATTCCTATGCTGCCAAATGGCATAAACCGTCTCCGCAATAAAAAGCTTCATCAATCTGCCTTTCCAGACTTTGCCTTTAGTGTGATTCAAAATCCAGTTTAACTCACTACTCCACAATTGAGGTATATGGTCAATTTCCATCCATTGCAAAACATCAGACCACATGTACATTTTGTGATACTACACTAAAAAAGGAGGTGATCAATAGTTTCCTCGTTGTCAAAACATAATTGACATTGACTTGAATGTAACATGTCCGTCTTCATAAGTCTAACCTTAGTAGCCAACCTACCATGGCAATCTAGCCAAAGAGTAAGAATAACTCTCGGTCGAGCACCAGTGTGCCTCATCAAGTGATTCCAATTAGCTCTAGTATTGTCATCTATCAGCACTTTATACACTGCCATCATTTTAAACTTTTTCTTCAACAATAAGTCATCCCAGACCTGCTGCATTTGACTAATAAGATTTCTGCCACTCAGAATATTTTTCATTATCCAAGAGCTATTACTTCTAATGTTCGCAACCATCACATCATTGCTTTTCAGGTAGTGGCTATGGATCCATTTGACCCACAAATTATCAGTTTTCAAGAAAATGTTCCACAAGCACTTTAACATAGCAACATTGTTCCAGACTTCAAGGTTGATCGGGTTCAGGCCACCTTGAATCATAGGCCTACACGTTTTCTTCCAAGCCACTGGGCTCTTTTTACTATCCTCAGCCCTACCGGCCCAGATGAACGAACGACAAATGGAATTAATTTTCTGGATCACCATTTTTGAAATGGAAAAGCAGTGCATCCAGTACTGCACAATAGCCAGGGAAATACTTTTAACCAATTGAATCCTACCAGGTATGCTTAACAGCTTGGTAGTCTAATGAGTTATTCGACTCACAATCCTGTCTACCATGGAAATGTAGTGGTTAATATTAAGCTTCTTGCAAGACAGAGGAAATCCCAGATATCTAACAGGTAATTTCCCTTCTTCAAAACCTATCAAGTTGATAAGGTCGGCTTTAGTATCACTATCCAACCCCCACAGAATATCTTAAATTTTGCAGGATTGACAGTAAGTCCTGTAGAATTTGAAAAAAGAGTTGAAAGATGCTAAGATCATGTCAATAGATTTGTGATCACCTCTACTAAACAACAACACATCGTCAACAAAAGAAAGACGAGTTATAACAAGTTTCTCACATTTAGCATGGTGATTGAAGTTGGGGTCTTTTTACATTTTCATCATTGTTCTGTTCAAGTACTTCATCATGATAACAAAAGAAAAAAATTGTTTGGTCTATTTTTAAGCTATTAAACAGGATCGAATTCGAGTTATCGAGTTAAATTGAGTTGCGCATGAACGTTGAACAATCTAAATTTGAATTGAAAAAAAAATTGTGACGATCTTAAGTTGAGTTTTGAATTTAATCAATTTTATGAAATTGAGCTAAAACAAAATCAAATCAGCTTAATTCATTTTCGACCCTACAAATACAGTAATAAATGCAAAAAAAACTAATAAGGGTCTAATTGAATTAATTTATTCGAGTTTATATATTGACATAATTTGATGTCTTATCAAAACAACTCATTATATTTTTCATTATTTTTTTTGAATTTATTTTATAAATTATCAAATATTGATCATGAAAACAAATATATATATATATATATATATATATATATATATATATATATATATATATATATATATATATATATATATATATATATATATATATATATATAAGCAATTTAAATTTATTTTATCTTTTATTGTAAAAATAATTTATACAAACTTATTTATAATTATTTATGTTATGAACCGCAAAAAATTTGTTTATCTAAATAAATCTTAAATATCATTACTTTTCAAAGAATAATTTATCTATAATATTTTTAATTATCTATTAATTTAACTATTTTTCTTTATAATAAATCACTAGCGATATATATTTTTTTAAATGTAATTAATATTATTTAAACTTTAAAAACGATTAAAAAATATCACTTTTTTCACAAAAGGAAAGGTTAAAATAGGAAGCGATGGAATTTTGAATAATGTGAATTGTGAATAACTAGATTGTAATGCAATAGAACATTCTTCATTGGTGTGAATGCAAATAGGCTTATTCTTTTAAATTTTATAGTCAATTCATTATTTAATTACCAATTTATTATTTATTATATTTATTTTATAATAAATATTTCCTTACAAATATTAATTAATTTTTATTAAAAAATTAATTAATTCTCTATTTTTAAATAATTAATTTATTAATTTTATTCAATAAAATTTTATCAAGTAGTGTGTTCAAAAAAAAAATTCAAAAAAAAAAAAACTTAATTAAACGTATACTAATTAATAGAAAATTAATATATTAAAAAAAGATGTTGAACAGTCAAAATACAAATAGTCTCAAATAACATAAGTGCACAGTGAATTAGCAATGATACAAATATAGTTCAACAAGAAAATATAATATATGACATCACATAAAAAAATCCGAAATATGCAATTTGTATTATGGGACAAGTACTCTTCTAATAGATGAAGCTCTACTCCAAACTACTTGGATTACACTTTATCAATCTTAGATCTAGTGCATTTTCCCACAATGACAACAATTACAGGTTGAGTCTAGGTCTCCTATATGTGAAGATGTTTCTCAATCTGTCAATATCATGTCTGAAATTGTTCTCTTCTACCAAAGCTCCAAGACTGTGTTACATATTCGGTATGTCATCCAATATCCAAGTATGTCACATATCATCGATTCTCCTCAAGTTATGCAATGTTTCTCTTGCCATTTCTAGTGTACATGAGCTAAAAAAAACTTCTATGAAGCAAATAATCAAGAAACTTGGCAAAAGGCTACGCATTAAGAGCTTTAAGCTCTAACAGAATATCAAACTTGGACTATTGTTAAACTTCCTAATGGAAAAAAACCTGTTGGAAGTCGTTGGGTGTATAAAACAAAGTTAACTTTGATGACACATTCAATAGGCATAAAACCCGGCTTATAGCTCAAAGGTTTACTCAAACACTTTGTGCAGACTATAAGGGGACTTTTGCTTTTGTTGCTAAAAATGAATACAATTCGTATTTTTCTTTTGATAACTATAAATTGTGGGTGGTCAATGAGTCAGATGTATGTAAAGAATGCCTTTATACGTGGAGATCTTGAAAGAAGAGGTGGACATAAAATTAACTCCAGGACAACCACAAAGTTCAGATTCTTCGATGGTCTGTAAACTTCATAAATCTATCTATGGTTAAAAACAATCTCCACGTGCATGGCATGCAAAATTGAGTTCTTCTCTTGAAGAATTAGGTTTCTTAAAAAGTGCAACAAATTCTTCATTATTTGTTCGACATGTCTCAAATGAAACATTTATAGTTCTTGTCTATGTTGATGATCTTATTATTGTTGGAAATAGTAATCATGTTATTTCTCAACTTAAGAACACATTGAAGTCTCGTTTTTTGACCAAAGATCTCGACCACTTAAACTTCTTTCTTGGAATTGAAATGGCAGTTTATAGCAATGGTCTATTTCTTAACCAACAAAAGTACATTCTTGACTTACTTGAAGATGTTGAGATGATTAATTGTAAGTCAACTTTTACTCTATTGGATGTTAGGTTGAATTTTTACACTGCAAGTACACCTTTACAAAATTTCAGTGACTGTCAACGGTTGGGGGGGTAAGCTTATTTATCTTACCATTACTAGACCTGACATAACTTATGTAGTAAGTTTTGTTAGCCAATTTATCCATTCTCATACAAATTTTCATATGGGCATTGTCAAGTGCATCTTGCGTCATCTTAAAGGGTCTATTGGACGTGGGATTGTCCTATCCAAGAACGATCACACGCGAATAAATGGTTAGAGTGACTCTGATTGGGCTGGAAATGCACTCGATCAAAAATTAACTACTGGTTATTGTATGTTTATTAGTGGTAATGTTATTTCTTGGCGTAGCAAAAAATAATAAGTTGTTGCTCGTTCTAGTGTTGAAGCCGAATATCGTGTCATGGCATCTGCTGCTTGCAAATTGATATGGCTTAAGGTCTCTTTGTTGATCCTGGTTTTCCAACCAGTCTTCATATGACCATTTTTTATGACAACCAGAATGTTATGCACGTCACAATGAATTTCATGTTTCTTGAACGAACGAAACACATTAAATTTGATTGTCACTTTATTCATCACCAAGTTCAAATTCGTGTTTCATCGCATGTTATTCAAGCTTAGATCACTCAATCACTACTACGAAAAACACCTATCACAACAGTTGAAAAAGCGATACCACCATGTTGGTCCAATCGTTGTGAGGTAAGGTGTGATTGTATGTATGGTGTTTTCTATCATAGACGTGCGACCGTGATTGTATCTATGTAGCGTCCTACCTACCACAATTGTTACTCTTTAAACAACCGTTGTGATATTCTTTAATGTAACATATTTAACAACGGATGTGCTAAACAACTGTGTGATATATATACCTGAGTTTATTATAAATTATGTAAAATTAATATTTCTCTAATACTCACTAAGCATATAACATTTCAATATGCACTAGAACATTATAATATGACAAATTAAGTTATATTTGAAGAACAAGTTCAGGTTCAATGCTAGACAAGAGTTCTTCAACTCCATTTTGTTCTTTGACAGTAAGAACTTGGTTTAATGATCCTAGTTCTTCAACCTCCACTGCCTTCACCTCTAGTTTTTTTTTTTTACAAAATATTATTTACTTTGCAAACAAAATTAGAGGTGGAGACATGGGTGGTTGAAGATCTGCAATCATTAAATCAAGTTCTAATTGTCAAATAACAACATGCAATTAATGGTGTGAAGAATTCTTGTCAAAAATTTAACGTGTACTTGTTTTCTAATACAACTTTATCTATCATATCATAATTTTTTAATGTAGTTTGAAAAGTTATATACTCGACAAGGTATTGAAAAAACACTCAAACCACATGATATATAATAAACTCATCTTTTAAACAAACATTAATAATAACATTCATCAACAACAAACCATAAGCAACAAACACGATACAACAAACATATCAAGTCATTGAATGCTTCAGAAACGTACCATACATGTCCCATAATGGTATGTCCACAATAAAATAAGGATGAAGCTAAAGTTAAAGTCACAAACTTGTATATATTTTGAATGGATGTCATTTTTGACCTTTGAAACAAGTTTGCAATGCTAACTTTAACTTCGTCCTCTTTATTGAAACAAGCATCCCTACCTACAAGTCAAAACAAGAAGAAAGTTTAAACATCATAAAACAAACCTATTGAAACAATATTTGAAAAAAAAAACTATTGAGAAGACGAATATGTAAATATCCATTGGCTAAGATTTGATGTTATGGTTTCGTTTTGGAGTTTCCATATGAGAGAGACGAGTGACAGAGTTGTTAGAGTTTCGTCTTGAGAGAGACTGGTGACAAAGTTGTTAGAGTTTCATTTATATAAATAAGTATCATCTTTCATCACGGTTGAAAACAAAAACCATAGTGATATACAAGGTCAATCACATTTTTATCATGATAAATGGTTAATTGTTGGTGTTGGGATTCGAACCATTTCATTTCGTGTACTTTTCATTGCGATTGCTACATATGACTATTGTGACATATCCTTTAGTAAATAAAATTAAAAAAAAAAATCTAAAAATAAATTATTACCATGGTTAACACTACGACAATTGTAAAATTGATATTACTAACTGTCTATTTTATTGTAGTGATGAGTCCTCTTGATCCATCTTGAGGGAGAGTATAAAAAGAATCACATAATTGATGTTTTAAGATATGTGGTTTATTTCATAATAAATTTTGTATCAATTAGTACTAACTGTCTATTAGTTGTTTGATTCATGTATATCTAATTTCTCCTAATTATTAGGCTTAGTTTTATTTCTTCTAACCATAATCTCCTCTGTATAATAAGGCTGTAATATGCATATTAATATATGAGAATGAGAAATCTCTTTCCATACGTTAAATTTAGACATACCTTAAACTATGATAAGTTCAAAAAGCTTTCTTAAATTCCAAAACAACACTCAAGCCATGATTAATTTTATCTACAAAGTATTTGTATTTAATAAGATTCAACATTCTTGTAGAGAAAAGGAAAAAAAAAATAGTTTGAGTACATTACACACAAATTAAATTGAGACAGAGAAATTTAAGGTGACACTTTTTGTCAGTGGCCGGTGTTTAGTGTGCCATTCTTTTTCATCCTAGTTGGTACTAGATTACTTTGTTTGAAAAGCAACAAAAAAGATTCTACAAATATATGCATATAAAACTAGCTTTGATATATTGTTGTACGTAAAATAAGAATATGGGAAGAACAATTTCAAAGACTCAAATTTACGCAATGCAAGAAAACCAACAACAACTACCTTGTATTAGCTGCACCACTTTCAACATTCTTGCTCCTATATACAAGCGTCTTAACCATGAGGTTGTTCTTTTTTTCTTTTACATCATTGTGCATTTTTTGAAATGGATTCTTGTTATTTATGTTTTGGTGTTGGTGGTGTTGAAGCAGGATGAGAGTTGTCGTGAAAGTGAGTATAGAGGGTGTTGGTTGGCTAGGAATAACAGGATATTGGATTGGTTGTTGTTTGAGAGATCTTCCATTATTTGTCTTCAGGTTTGCATTTTTTGTTTGTTTTATGTTGGTGGTTCAGAGTTCGATCTTTGTGTTGATTTTTACGTATACGTTGTATGAAAACTTTTGGTTTTTGTTGTTACGAAATCTGTTAATGATGTGTTGGAATTGTGCAGGAATTTTGGGTTGGAAATGAAGAGCTTGTTAATCTGTATGAGAAGAGACTTGGTGATGCTGGTTATATTCATTTTAAGCTCGGAAGGACTAACAACCGCGGTGATGGTATGCTTTTAGCTTAAGTGTTTTTCGTATAAACTGTCATGAAAAGATTATGAAAATAAACTTAAAACAACTTATGGCGTGATAGAATTAGAATTTGTTGGTGAAATGGCGGAGTTGATCCAAGAAACACGGCTCAGGACTTCTGATACGGTGGCGTGTACCTGTAATGTTAACATTTTGAGGTCCAAGTCAGTGAGAGTAGGGATAGCAAACGGGCTCACCTGCTCCACGCGTATGCATCCTCAACGTTCGCCTCTGGGTTCACTAGACCTTCTAGACGGCCCGAACAGAAAATGTGTTCTCTAGTTTAGTCAATAAAAACTGTCTTAGTTAAATTTTCCATATGATGATTTCATGAGAGCGACACTAGTTGAATTTTTTTGCACAAGTGCTAATTTTTGAGATTTCACTTTTCAGGACTTCTGATAGCAGTGAAAAAGGAATATTTCAAAGTTATAAATTATAAGGAGTTGCATTTCAATGATTGTGGTGATCGAGTGGCTCAACTGTTACATGTTGAGTTAGCTTTTCCAATTTCGCAATGTCAAAACAATGGTGTTAGACAAGAAATTCTAATTGTCAATACTCACCTACTATTTCCTCATGATTCAAGTCTATGCCTTGTGCGGCTTCACCAGGTATTTAAGCACTTGTTTTTTAGTATCTAAGTTGCATTTTTGTGGCATACAATTGTAGCTAAACAATGTTTTTCTATAGGTTTACAAGATACTTCAATACGTGGAATCTTATCAGAACGAGTATCAACTTAAACCTTTACCGATTATATTATGCGGGTAATGTTTCATTTAAAGGAAACTTAAAATAGTTATATGCTATAAAAACACCGACATTTCAAATTAAAGATGTCTCTGTGTTTAGTATCTAATACATATTGGTGTATTTGTCAGTGTCTATGCTGACACACATCATTATCACAATTTTTTTGTTTTTTTGTTTTGCAGTGATTGGAACGGAAGCAAACGCGGACATGTTTACATGTTCCTAAGGTCTCAAGGGTTTGTATCATCCTATGATACTGCACATCACTACACGGATGCAGATGCTCACAAGGTAACCCTTTTCTAACTCGAATTGTCCTCGTAGATCACATGTCTTACAATGTTCAATGCACTGGATTAGTCACCGCAACCATCTGGGAAATACATGCGCTGTTGATTTCATATGGCTTCTGAATCCTGACAAATATCGAAAGCTACTAAAATCGAGCTGGAGTGAAGCAGTTTTCGGCATGTTCAAGGTAACCTTTAACAATCATTACTATAACTTGTAACATGTTTTGTAATTTAATTCTCTGTTTTCATTTTTCAGTATCTATTGCAAAGAACTTCAATAACAGAGAGTGCTTCATTTGATTTTCTAAAGGATGAAAATGAAGATTGTATTACATATTCTAGTTTTAGTAAAGCACTTCAACAGGTAAGTGTGTACTTGAATGTTTCAAATAATGTGAAAACTTGTTTGAGAAAATCTCATGGTGAAAGCCTTTTACAAAATGTGCAGCTTAATTTGATTGGTCATTGTTATGGTTTGAGTGATGAAGAGACAAAGAACTTGTGGTTTCAAGCAGATATAGATGGAAATGGTGTAATTGATTATAAACAATTTCTGGTAAAACGATATAACGATAATTTTCCCAAACTATTATCAGTGTCATTGTGTTTGTGTCCGTGTCAGCACTATATACGAGATGGTTTTTCATCTAACATGTAGTATTGCATGTTGCAGTATCAAATATGGAATGCCACCGGGTCGGATTATCAAAGAGATGACAACAAGAACGAGAAGCAAGACGAAGAACCAAATGATACCAAAGAGGAAGAAACAATTGGTTTTAGTGTTAAAAATGCGGTGTTGTTCCCTCAAGAGATGGGGAAAGGAAGTTGGCCAGAAGACTATTCCCTTTCTGATCATGCAAGACTAACTGTAGTCTTCACACCTATAACAATTTCATGCTCTCACAAGATTTCTTGACAGGCTCAAAAACACACTACTAGATTAAGTTTTAGTGCTCAAGATTTTCTTGCTGTACATTAATAACATAGAAGAATAACCGAAACGATGGAAACAGGAAACGAAACATACAATGATGATTGCTGCACCATCATTGGTCTCACTTTCATGAAGAAATAAATGACCAGCGTACTCGATAAAGGCGCAATTCAAAGCTATATGATATATAGTATTCTCAAATTCTCATACATAACTTGTATCGCTGATATCATTTATACGAGGAACTAATTGATGCTTGTTACAGATTTTCGACATGACTTGATTCATTGTCATACTTAATTTCGAGCGATATGTAGCTCTACTTTTCTAAAAGTGAATAACATGCAAGAGGTAAAATCTTAAAACAAAAGAATACTAATACAACACCATATCACATAAACAAACAACTAAAAAATTAGGATGCGAAAGCTTGTAAATGCGTCACGGTCACGTGTACTTGCGAATCATATACATACCTTTTCAATGGTACATTACAGCATTGAAATTATCAGTCTGTAAAGATCGTCCAAAAGAAGATCAAAATTCTCCTAGGCAGACTAGTTACTAAAGTGTAGTAATTATTTTACTCATCATCATCAGAGTCACTGTATTCATAATCAGATTCCGATTCATCATTCCTTGGTTGCGTCAAAGAATTCATGTCAAACGATGGTTTCATTTCCATCTCATCCATGTCAATAGTGTCATAATCCATCCGTTGCTCAAACTTCTCATCAGAACAATTAAGCATCCATGCCAGCGAACACTTCAATCCTTTCTTTGCGACCATGTTATGCCTAGGTTTTATAGTTGACTCCAAACCATAAGTGAAAAATGCTGGGAATTCAACCAAGTCTTCCAAAGGCCGTTCCATCACGCTTTGGGAGTAATCAAAGCCTAGTTTCATGATATCAATGTTTAAAGCAAGTAGTTGAGGGCACCCGACAATCATCTTCTTCATTTGCATCGCAGAAAATCCGCATTCCTTAAGAAAATCAACATGCTTTAGCATAGGTGTATTACTGAGGCTTACTACCTGCGGCATTTTCTCGATGATTAAGCCGAAATCCTCGGGATCCAAATCAAGTACAGAATTGAGAACGCTTTTCTTATTGGCAAGCTTTGGCTCTAGGTCGGCTCCAATGATGACAGGATATTGAGCGATTATCGAGGGAATTGATGTTCGCCGAACATTAAACTCTTCAAGGGATTTGACGTTTGGCTTCACCTTCTCGTCGAGATCGAATCCAAGAATATAAGGTTGTGTCTCTATCAGTCTAGCAATGGCTAGCCTTGGAATACCCAAGCTTTCTAGATACTCCACAAAAGGCTTGATAACTCTACCAACCCTCATTCCCAAAATCTCCGGGTATCTAGTTAAGATGCCTCCGAGTTCTCTTCTTCCAACACCAATTCCGATCAAATAAGCAACTGATGTGCTCATAGTTCCCTCAAGTTTGAACCCAAGCACCTCTGGATACCTCTCGAGAACACGAGGAATATCAGCGGGTTTGATATCCATCCCTTGAAGATAATTAACCACCGGCACAAGATCCACAACCACACTAGCATGAAGCACTTGCGGATATCTCTGCAAAAACTTCGTTAACGTGGATTTCCTAACTCCCAATTTACCGAGGTAATCAAGCACAGGCACCATGTTCTTCTTAACGCTGCAACCAAGAACAAGAGGATAGTTGTTAATGTCTTCAATCGTAAGTCCCAAGTTATGAAGAAAATCCACACGCTCCTTCATAACATCAACCGTAACAGGAAGTTCAAGACCATCAAGCTCATCGGGAACAATGCCAATTCCTCGCAAGAACTCATAAACATTATCACGCAACGTCGCCTTATCTTTCTTCATTTCATATAAACTAGGACGAATGTAACCAACATACGGACCTCCCCGTCTCCTTTGAATTTCGCCAGAGTCCCGATTAGGCCCCCGCGAACCACCGGTACTGGAACTATACGTCATATCAGCAACAGAACACTGAAGCTTTGTAATCAACCTCATCTTCCTAACACAAATACATGGCAATTGAAAAGCTAGGGTAGCAGTCAACTTAGAATGACCAAATGTTAAAATTGGCATTTCTGTTTGAGAAAACTGAAAATTGGGTTTTGTTATGCCACAAGAAAAGTTCATAACCTTCATATTTTTCAGGAATTGAGTACCATTGAATCTGCATAATAAACAAAAGGGTAACATAAAAAGTCAAACTTTGAACAAACAAGTAAAGTAAATACTCAAAAGAAGAAACCCAAAATCATTAAACCCTTTTGAAATTGTGGAAAAATGAATAACGAATTTGAGTGAGAGAAATGAAGATGGACTTACAGTGAGGGGAAAGTGATGAGGGTTTGTTGAATTGAAGTACGAATCTTTTGGCTCTCCCTCGAACAGTGATAAGGGATAACAGAAACTGGAAGAGGGTTTTACCTGCGGTGTTTGTGTTTGAAAGGATCGATTTATGTCTATTTTGATTTAGAATAAATATTTTATGAAATTAATTTTCCCTTAATATTTGTTACTCACATAGTAAAGTTTTACCTCTAAAATATGATATTTTATAGTGAAAATTTTTATATTTTGAATCTCTATAAAATACGTGATTTTTCAATTATAAACATATATAATTTTTTTTTAATTTAGTCCTATTTTACTTTTCATCTTAAAATTCATTTCTAATGTTCAATGTTTCAATGTTCCATAATAATTAATTAAAGCATGTGATTATAAATTTAAGAAGAACAAAAAAACATGTCAATAAAAAAAACCTACATGTGGTAGGACTTTCATTAGGCATATAAACTACAATTTAATAGGGGGCTTAAGAGTGTTAACATTAAATATTTGACTAAAAATTTTAACATTGGTAATGATGGGTCGTTCGATTTGATCATCAAGTTTAGGATATTGATCGCCTGATTTAAGCCTATATTCATTAAATGTTAATCGTGTTAATACGTGTCTGACTACATATTCCTGAAGGAGAGATTATTCTCACTTCACCAAGGAAGAAAATGTTCTTCCTATTCTTTGGAAAGAACGAGTCTTCTTATTCACATGTCATAGCCAAGCAATTGAGTTGAGATTGGTTCTTCACCCATAACTTGACCCATGGATCGGGGCTATAAATATCTCAATCCTCATGGTTGATAGGATTTATTCACTATTCAGATATTCAACATACTTTAAAGCCATCTTGCATTCATCACATGAGCAGGGTATACCTTATTGTATTTTCTAGGTACAATTGACGTCCACTTTGAGGTCTAGGAAAAACTGACATAGGTCACACCATCGCTTAATATTCAATCTCCTTGGTCATCTCAATCACTATGGTGGCACGACAAGAAACCACAACAGTTAAACTAGTGACAACGAGGTCTTAGTAGGGATGTAAGCAGCTATGGAAGAATTATATCACTTCAACCAAGCCTTGCAAGACCACGTCGTGACCCTTCAAGAACGACGTCGTAATGACAACTCATTTGAATACAAGGAGGTCATGGATCCCCAGCCTCTCTCTGATGAGACCTAGAGCCTCTCGTACTAGAAAATTTCAAACTTCCATCGCTTGTGAAATTTGATGGGAAAAGGGACTCCCGGGAACACATCGATGCCATCAATACTCAAAGTGACTCTATAAAATTCAAACTCTTGCCCAATACGTATAAGGAGACGGCTATGAGGTTGTTCATGAACTCCCCTGTTTTTTAGTGACCGATTATCAAGACTTCTCGAGGAAATTGGTCAATCAATTTTTGGCGAGTAAACACAAAAAAATTTCAACAACCAGCCTATTTAATGTCCATCAGGGACATTCTGAGTCCTTGAGGGAGTACCTCATTCGATCAATGAAATAACTATAAAGGTAATACATCCAAACTAAGAAGTTTCGATTGGATCATTCCAAAATGGTTTAAAGTTCGAACACTTCAATGAGTTTCTCACCCAAAAGCCCTTAGTTTCTTGGTTGAAACTATGTTGCGAGATGAGTATTATATCAAAGGGAAGAGAGCAATGCTGAAAAGAAACTCATGAATGTCAAAGAACGTGTTGGCAGAGGGTTCAATCCGTCATAACAAAAGTGTCAGAGCTATTACACTTTGCCCATTAGGGATATGGAAACTTTCAAATATAGTGAGAGACTGATGGAAAACTTCACGCCCCTCAACACTCACTGAGAGCATATGTATCATGAGTTTCTCCATATTCATAATTACTTGCCTCCACCAACGCCAAATTCATAATTCATGGGGCCCGAATCCTATAGGTTTTGCAAATACCGCAAGGTTAAAGGCCATCACACTAATTACTACCACAAGTTGAACAGAGATTGCATGCCTTATTCAAGAAAGCCATTTAAAAAGTATGTTAGAGGAAGCTCTCAACAAGTAAAGGGAGAGTCTAGATCTCAGAGGCTAGATCAAACCATAAGCCCCGTGTCTATAAAAGACAAAGAGGCGTAAATAAGGGAAGAGGACATACCAGTATGTCATATGTTTAATACCATCGTGAAAGGGTTCATTGGGGGCAAAGAATCCAGCTCATCCGGTAAAAGATATGCCTTCTAGGTCATGGTTGTGGAGACATCCCTACCAAGCCAAAGTCATACCCTTAAAGATGATTCAGACCTCAAGATTATCTTCTCCTATAAAGATGTTTTCGGGGTCCTCCCTCATGAAAATGACCTTATTGTGATAAAGATACAAATTTCCGAGTGGGAAATCAAACGAGTGCTAATACATCCGGGAAGCTAGGTTGACATGATGTACTGGGATTCTTTTGAGATACTAAAATATATCCAGGAAACCTTTAGTCATTCAATGGTTCCTTTGTCGGGGTTTTTTTGGCAAACAGGTCCATGTGAAGGGTTATATTACTT